>APFE031503465.1:69688-94183 GCA_000404065.3 Pinus taeda | reverse complement strand
GTACATCAATATAATAAGGGGGTTGTACTAATAATAATAAGGGGTTACACTAGTAGTATAGGGGCCTAACACTCTACTACTAAGCGCGAAGGGTTGGCAATGGTATACACACTCCAGAAATACCAACACTATTTACTTAGCGGGCACTTCAAGATGTATACCAATCATTCCGCGTTGAAATACCTAGTGAACAAGCCTGTGTTGTGGGGGTGCATATGCAGATGTTTGTTATTGTTTCAAGAATATGATTTTGAGGTCATCGTAAAATGGGGATGCCTAAATGCAGGACCAGATCACTTACTACGAATTGAGACAGGCGAGGAGCCAACAAATTTAGAAGAAGGACTAGCTAATGCACAACTCTTTACAGTATGTGTCGCAGACGGCCACTTCGAAAATATAATCCATTTTTTAACCACAGGGACTGCACCGAAGGAATATTCAGTCCAGCAGAAGAAGGGCACCTCTACAAAATGGGAAACAATGAGATATTGTGAGGATATGTACCTGAATTTGAACGAGGATAGATCCTCACGGAAGCACATGGGGGGGCTGCAGGAGGACACTATACAGGACACGCAATAGCACAGAAGATTCTTTGCACTGGCCTATGGTGGCCAACCCTACATCAATATTTGAAAGCACACTGTCAGGCATGTGACATATGTCAAAGGACTGGGAAACCATCACGAAGGGATGAGATTCCACTCAATCCACAGATGACGTTGTAGCCATTCGAAAAATGGGCAATCGACTTTGTGGGACTAGTCAAACCTCAGGGGAAGATGGGTGCGTGCTACATCACCACCGCGACAGAATACCTGACTTGATGGGTGGAAGCACAACTAGTTAAGGACTGCATGGCCACTATAGTTGTGAAATATTTGTTCGACAACGTGTTAACATGGTTTGGTTGCCTGAAAATTTTAATGAGTGACCGTGGGAGGAACTTGCTCAATGAAACCATTAGCACACTCATCGGGGAATTCCAGGTGTATCATCAGAAAAGTACATCATACCATTCCCAAGCTAATGGGACAGTAGAAGCATTCAACAAAATTCTGGAGACTGCGCTGACCAAAGTATGTAATGCACAACGAAATGACTGGGACTTGCGCATACCTGCCATATTATGGGCATACAGAACCACGTGCAATAAATTGATGGGTTAGACACCTTTAAGGATAGTCTATGGCATGGAAGCAGTCATGCCAATGGAATACATTGTACCCAGTTTGTGGATAGCAGCAGTTACAGGCATGTTGGACGCGAAGCCTTGGAAGAGAGACTCGCACAATTAGAAGAACTCAAGGAAGAATGGTTTCTAGTGGGATTGCATTAGTACGTACAGAAATAACAGGAGAAATTCTGGCACGATTGCCATATCAAGTTGCGCACATTTCAGGTAAACGATTTAGTGTTGTTGTATGACAACAAGTTTGAAAAATTTCCTGGGAAATTCAGAATGCATTGGTTAGGACCATATGTGGTAAAAGAAGTCAAAGACATAGGCACAGTCCAGCTAGTCAAACTTAATGGAGAACCCTTCCCAAGAAGAGTAAATGGCAGTCACTTGAAGCCCTACACGGGTGGGCCAACTATTTGACTAACTGACCAAAGTACACTCTTCACGACCCGACAAGCTAGAAAATGGTGCGGGACTATAAACACATGTACTAGAAGCTGGCATCAAAGTAGAGAATCAAGTTAGGCACAAATGATTCAAAAACAGAAATGGAGCAGATCCAGGTGACGACAGAATGGTGCGTTTGCAGACCTTCGTGATGCACAGGCATAGTTGGATGGACTTCGCGCAAAGATCGTTGCACCAGCAGAGTGACTTGGGATGAGTCACAATGATTGTCTTTTGGGCTTGTTGGGCAGCAGATCCCCCGATAGCATGGTTTTGGGGCTTGAAGCCCAAATTTTGGTCAAATGTAATGTAAAGACCCCGCGAAATCTAAGCGCGGAGTGTAAAGTAAATGGTCAAGTCAAAGGGTTGTCCACCCTTGAGATTATAAATTAATATATTGTAATGTCGGCCTACCCATGGTTTGTGGACCATGGGATTGTATAAATAAAGCATGGCTCTAAGATGTAAGAGACATGGTTTTTTTTATGATGAATTAGCTCTGAGTTTGTAAGTCCGAGTGTCTTGAGTTAGAGTAGTAGGAAGAGGCTTTGTAGTTGAGTGGGCAGAGGCCTGGTAGAGTCCGTAGCTATGTGCATGGACCTCTGCAACTCAGTGCAGAGGGCTGAGTTGGGATTGTACTTGGACAGAAAATTAATAAAAGATAAGTTGATTCTGAGATATTGTGTGTCTATGCTTCTGTTATATTTATGCATCTCTTTATAGTTTTATGATTCGGCGCATTTGTTATGAATGTTGAATGATTAATGAGAATATTGGGCCCACACAATTAAGTTAAGATCTATAATAATAGCATAGTAAGGATAAAGGATCTAGACAACACCTTTTCGCACTCTTTATAGAGATGCGCGGAAGCAGTTGCACAAGTTGCGAAGGCCAGACGACTGCGCGGAGCAGCACAAACATGCAGGTTCATTTCACGAACTTCCTAGATTTCATGAAGACATCCCTAGGGTGCAGAAACCTAGTTCCATCACCCTCCCATACTACCTTGGGTGAGACCTCAGTTTGTGCACCGAGGACTATTGCCGAAAGGGCCGGTAGTTTTAGGATTTGTTTGGGTAAATCACTTCCAAACTTGGGTCAGGCCCCAACAAGCCAACATAATGGCCAAGTTGAAACTCTCAACAAGATCGTTAAGACTATGCTTCAGCAGATAGTGAATAAACACAAGACCAATTGGAATTTAATTCTCTTCCCCGCTTTATGGACCTATAGGAATTTTGTCAAGACCTCCACCAGGTTCACTCCTTTCCACCTCATTTTTGGAGAGGAGCGAGTGTTACCAATCGAGTGTGAGCTCCCTTGAATTCACCTTATTGTTGAACTCCTCTTGGAAACCCAACCATTAGAACAATGACTTCTCATGCTTGAGTGCACCACTGAAGACCACCGTGTTGCATTGCAAAACATTGAAGTGGCCAAAAAGCACACCAAATCTCAGTATGATTGTAAAGTCCACCCTCATACCTTCCATGAAGGAGACCTTGTTCTTGTGTATAACCAAGCTCATAATGGCCTGCAGTGTGTAAAGTTTGAACCATTATGGCTGGGACCTTATATCATCCGTAAGTGTTTGGGGAAGGGGGAATACCTGTTAGAGGGTCCAGAAGGATAAATTCTTCCCAATCCTCAAAATGCACTCTACCTCATTTAATTTTACCCATAGCATTTCCCATTGAAATGTGTGTATCTCTTTCTTTCTTCTTGTATTTAGGTAGTTTGAATCCCCCACCATCTTACACATTGTCTTCTTACGTCTTTCATATGGATCCATCATCCACACCTTATATTGGTTATGTTGATGGTGCGAGCTGCTTCACTAAGATTCTAGCCTCAAAAGCTTAGACCATTTTCACCCCCTTGCATTCATTAGTCCACTCCAATGAAATTTGCGTTGGATCTGTCACCAATAATCAAGACGAATATGATGCTATGGTAGGTTTGTTAGCTGATGCCCTTGATCAACGCATCCTTCACCTTCATGTTTTTCTTGATTCCTTGCTACTTGTTATGAAATTGAACGATGTTTATTGTGTGCCTAATCCTGTCCTATCTAGAAAATATCTACGAGTTAATGTTTTTGCACATGAATCTAAATCCATTTCATTCAATCATGTTCCTAGAGCCCATAATCACTATGTAGATACCATTGCAAATAATATTCTAAATTGGCAATTATCACATGTAAGAAGACATCCATAAACAATTGGTGAATCATAATTGTCACAAAAAGATGCATAATCATAAATATGTATTATAATACAATGTTTCGAGTCCACTACTCTAAATACATCCAACATGCTCATTTGTATGTTATCATAAAACAAAAATGGGGACCAACATGTCCCTATGCCTAATCACTATCATCTGGAGGCTCCTGAGCAAATGGCTCTATCCCACTAGTCTGTAGATCTCATATTCCCTGACTGGCCATAGCAATGTGCCGCGTGATTCCTCACCACTCCAAGGGAAGATGAATGCACTCATTTGTATGCCAATCTTCTAGCTCATGAAACCTAGGCTCTTTCACCATAGTCAGTAACGTGTTGAATCTACATTGGAGATCCTCTAATAGAGCATCACCACATGGTCTTTGTTGTGATGTGGCCCCACCCTGATTGGTAGCCCTAGGCGCCGTGACTCGTCCCATGTATCCTACTGTCTTCACTAGTGCTATATCTACATACCACAAATTTTGGAAATCAGTACCACATACATATATTTACTAAACTATAAATGCATCAAATGTATAACAAATTTCACTTACCATTTGAACTTAATTCTCATCCTGTTGGAAGGAGTAAGTTAGGACCCCCCAGAAATTTCATGCTGCTATATGGATAGTTGTCTATGTACAATGACATCGAGTCCCAATGAGAAAAAAAATCAAGTCAGAACACTCATCTGACTCCCCCTCCTCCACCTCAACTCAGCAGCTACCCCCGACAGCGCATCTTGGGCTCCTAAGGGCCCCCATCTAAGATCTATACATGAGGTCAAATAGTGGGGATCTTCCCAAAGAATAGTGAGCATAACACTATCCAAAACGAACAATTATCATTTTTCCTCTAGCTGCATAGTGTCAACTATCATCTGCCCTCTAGTAGGTCCCATTCAACACACTCTGCACTAGCATCATCTACCCTCTAGTGATATGGTGGAAGGCATGACTACCCAATATTTGCAAAACTGTTGTCATGGAAAATTTTAGGGGCTAATGTTTGCAAGTGGGCTAATTTTCCATTATTTTTCCACAAAAACAATTCGCCAATTTCCATTTTTCATAAAAATGATTCACCCACATTTTACAATATAAAATTATTTTACCTTAAAAATCATCAACATTATATACAAAATATATATAAAATCATTATAAATTTTAATAATTTTACAAATATATCAATAAATTTTTTATAGTTTTCATTTTAGTGACTAGTGAGATTCGCCAATGTTTTTAAAATTCAAGATAATTTGCCATCCTTAAAATTTTCCTTGACTGTTGTGGTTGTGGCTCATGTCTCAAGCCTCTCTAGGTCACTGATTTGTATGGTTGTTCCCTTTGCACGACTGCCTGGTACATAGTGATGATCAACAAACTCACCTATATGCCTCCCACGAGGCAACACTAGATGTATCTCTCTTACCACCCCCAAGGGGGCAATCCTGTTAAACAATATATGTCTTGGATGGTGATCTTGATATTATTCCCTTGTACTACAAAGGCCTCATGATCTTGTTCCCAGTAACTCAATATCCTCATCACCAAGGTCTCACCAACCCTCATCATAGGGTTCTCTACGATCTTTAGCATGCCATATTGTGCCAACACCCATCTCACTCCTTGATTCCCCTCAATCTCAACATAAAGGGACTCCAAATATCATTTTCACCATGATACCTTCAATTCTTCCATACCTGCAAAATACCATTATGTTTTTCCAGTCCAGAGTCAAAGGTATGCATGTCTAGTACTTAGCTTTAGCTCACAGTAGACCACCAATCCTGTCCATTGTCTCAAACCAAAACATAGTTTTTTCCTCAAAACTACACTGGATGCACCTGTGGGGCTAGTTTCTATGCTTAAGAGCATAGAGAATGCCCCCAAAAGTGTGTTGCGACTATGATGATGACTAGGGGTCCTGCACAGTGACCTGAAGCCCTAATCTGAAAATTTGATCCCCCAAAAATAATAAGTAAGGCTGTGCCACCTACCTCCAACTTAGAGATCCTAATTATAACGATTAGTTTCCTCACTATGATCTCCACAAGATTTAGGGCCTTCTCCTCCTCTCCAAAATCTCCATAGCTCACTATGAAAATGAATTAGATTTGGGGGAAAAATCCCTTATATAGGAATCACCCTAGTTTTTCCATCACCCATTGTGACCAAACCATAGCCCTATTTCATGAACTGTTAGCACCGTTGGAAATATCTCATCGAGTTCAGCAACGGTAATCTATTTTTTTTGGTAATTCGACACTTCACCGAGAAGCCATTTATTCCATGAGGTTTCCCTTTGTTGCCTATTAAAACCAAATTTCTTCATTTGAGCCACCTGTCCTTTTGTACCACTTTACGTTTACACTCGTTGACTTAGATGTCGATTTTCATCATTAGTAACCATCATTTACTCGTGTTTTTATGGTCCCCTCTGGGCCTCCGCCACGTGGCAGCATCATCGAGTCACCCTTGTTCAGAGCATCCGAGATGAGTCACCCTTGTATCTATTGAGTTTGTTCTGATTCCCTTTGAGTATAGTTATAGTGTTCCATACATTGTTGTGTCACATCCCTCCCATTTTCCATATCTGGCCTTTATCACTACTTCTTAATCTTTGCCAAACCCCTGTTCGAGTCATTAGCCATCCCCTCTGGAATCGAGTTAGTCGCTACCAGGTCAACCATCCTTATTATGCTTTGACAAGGGAAGTTGTCAGTCAACCACCCATCTTCCTTCCATCATAATCCCTAGTTTCAGTCCATCAATCACTCTACTATGTTCCCTCATGCCTTTGTTAAGGATTTGTTATTACCCTAACTTTGGCGGGCCCTCTTCTATTGACCTCAGTACATTTATTCCATAAGAGTGGTCTGGAGGGTGGTGTACCTTGGTTCCTACTTCCATCTTTGTTTGGTACCTCAGATCAAGAAAATGGAATCATCATTTCCCTTTGACTTGGTTATTTCTCACGTGCTTGGCACCAACTCCTTATTGCATGATTAAGATTCATACATTTGATGCTTTGATGATCCACATGATTTTCCCAGTTATTCTCAAGTGTGTGTGAGATGTTTTAGACATCATGAGGGGATGGCCCTCCACAAAGCTCACCACATTCTCAAAGGAGAAAAAATATTAATCTAGACTTAGATGTAGTTCTGTAGATGTGATGGGTTCAGTTTCCACTACTTGTAGTGTCGACATCATGCATGTCTCATTTAGATGATCCATTCAGATATTTAGAGCCCTTTCCTATTTAGCAAGGCTTCTTTGGTTGCAATCCCCCCTCACCATGTCAGCTTGAGTGGAAATATGTCTCATGTACTCAGATGTTATTATATTCAGTCCTACCCTGTGTTTTTCCAGGAGCATTATGTATATGGGATCCATTGTATTATTTTCTAGCTCATTGATGCGAGTGTATCATGTATCATGTACTTTGTATCTCAATCCCGCATTTTTGGTCTCATCAATATTAATTGTATGTAGTTATCTCAGCGGGTATTGGTATGCCTCCCCTGCCTAATTTGAGATCATGTACTCCCACATAAAAGGAGACTTCTATCTTTTTAGTCAGTCTCGACCCCTCCATTATCTATCTGTCCTTAAATTGCTTTAGTTCTCTCTCTCTCTCTTTGACTCCCCTTTGGTGTCTTGTGGAAGTGTAAACCATAACGTATTTTGATCATACGATTTTCTCCTAAAACTCATACACTGGGGGGGAATATTTTATCACGAAAAAATTATGACCTATCCATTTCTATCTAGGTGGATTGAAATACACCATGTTGGATTAAGTTTACCATAGTAAAATCACTTTCACTATAGAAATTAATTTAGTAAACCACTCTTATTAAATTATTTTCTGATTTAAATAAGAAAATGCATGAGAATAGTTACAAAAATCATTATTTATTTAATTTTCTCTAGGAATAATTATTCAATCATTAATTAAATAATTATTCCTCGTCACATTTGACTAAATCCCCTAGGAATAATTAAATAAATCACTATTTATTTATTATTCCTTATTTCCATTATTGGAATAATTGTTAAATCACTATTTAATAATTATTTCAATTTCACACCATTCTTAATCCTCACTAAATAATTAATAAATCATTTTATTTGTTAATTATTTCTAAATAAATATATTTAACCATTTTAAATATCTTTTCCCCTCTCCAATAAATATAATAAAGTATTCGAGGCAGATAGATCTTGATTTGGTTAATATTATTTTATTATTCTCCATTTTTTAGATTAACTCAATACTTTGATATAAATAGGAGGGTTTTTCATTCATTCTTCACCATGATCATAATCATCATCATCATTATCATCTTTTTTCTTTTGACCTCCCATTCAAGTTCTCCACATTGTTTCTAGGTTTTTCACATATTGAGGGAGAAGATAATTTGTTGAAGCATAAAAGACAGCAAAGGACCCATCCCATGGAGGGGGTCTTACAGACCCTTTGTATATCTCCACCAGGATTGTTTAATAAATCATTTATTCAATTAAAGTCTTTCCATTTGGGTTATTGCGTTTGATATCTTAACTATTGTTTTATGTTCTAGGTCATATATATTTTTGTTGTAGGTTTTTCCATTTTTACTGTAGATTTGAGTCGTAAGCAACCATCAAATTGTTGTTAGGGTCACTTGCCACCTTGTTTCTAGGAAAACTAGTGTCTATTCGATCTGCTAGTCCCACTAAGATGGGTAGCTATCTTAGAAACAAACAATTCAAAGTGATTCAAAATTTCCTTTATGTGTGATAGATAAGAGAGAAGAAAACAGGACCAACCTATATCTTCCACTTGGCTCCTTGCTTGTTTCTTCTCTCCCTTGATAGAGCTCGCCACTCTTCTCCTACTTGTCCTGTTTTAGAGAATACCTATAGAGGCAAAGCAACAAAACACCATCAAAGCATCTCGATCTATGATATCATAAACAATGTAGAATAAAAAATATATTAACCATACAATTGCATCTACAAATAACAAGATTCACAAATACACGATTATATGGAGGAAAACTCAAACAACTTTATTGATAGTAGAAATAGAAGAGAGGATTACAACCCAACTGTCTGATCCAGCATCATCCTCCCAGCATGAAAGCCCTCTTCACCTCATGAAAAGCAAGATCACCCAACAATACAATGTCTCTTCTCAGAGAGAACCAATAGCACTTCCTTACAAATTACAAATTCCAACCCCCAGATCTCTTGGATGAGGAATCCATTTATAGATATTTGCAGAAGAATGAGTCAGATTCTGGGCTTTTGATTAGTGTCATTTCACTGATAGTTCTTGGTTCCACTTGGATATTTCGTTGATCTCTTACTCATCCTTGGGCGAATTCAGAGAGGCAAGTGTCATATGAGAAGTTTCTAGAACATTCTCTAGGTTTCCACTTAGCAAATTTCCTCTGCCATTTGTCTACTCTTGCCCATCGCACCCTACAAAAGGCTCTTTCAGTATGCATCGCACCTGGCCAGTGTAGCAGCTAGTATACATCGCACACTAAGCATGGAGTAGTCTGTATGGTCCAATTTTCGCCAGTTCTGAGTGGTTTTTCAGGTGGAACTTCTGGGAAATGATGTAATCAATTGACCATGATCTTTTAGGGTATGAAACAACAATTTTAGGGGTTAAAGAGCCCTTGGCTTATCGACATATATGATTGGGATTGTAGTGCCCAAATATGTCTATAACAGTTTCCCCCTAAAGCATGAGGTCATAAATCTTCTGTTGTGGGGCGAAATGCTTTATCATGAGGATCTGAGGTATTTGAACTGGAAGGTGACTTGTATAAAATACAATACAATACATCATCTTCATATTATGTTCATGATCTAGCTGAGGCAGGCATTCCCATGCTCAACTTTATAAATTCATTTTCATGTACATAGGACAGATAATCGTCTGCTATTGTAGACTGGTGATTCTTGTAGACCCATCATCCCTTAGCTTGGATGATCATCTGTGCAGCTATTGTGCACATTTGATGTCTTTATCTTCCTAAATATGTCGCAGCCCGAATGGATGAAACTAGATCTGGGGTCTTCAAAACTCATTCAATCTTCGCCTGATGTACAAGTCGATCCATGTGAAAAGATGTTCTGAAGTCGAACATGGAAAGACATCCCCTGATTACCATCCAATGATGTAAGTTGTTAACAAGCACGAGAGGAATCACCGATAATGATAATGACCCTCAAAGTACTACAGTACAATTCGCGTGGTGTGAATATAGGATCTGATTTCAAACACCATGCAAAATCTTTCGGTCGAAGGCCATTGATGTAAACTTGTCGCCAGAAGTGAGAAACTTGCCATTGAGGCATGCAAGCTTCAAAGTACTGGAAGGGTTGTTCCTGAGTCAACTTCTTGGATAATGAGCTGATGTTGACAAGAAGTGACCCATCATAGAAGAACCTTAATGAATCCCACATCTATGACACAAAATGAAGCAAATGATTTTTTGGAGGTGAAAACGATCTGATGATACAAGGCTTAGGAATGCCGGTCATGAAAAATGGAGGGTCAAGGTATTGCAGTAGATGAGGCGTTAGCTGGGTGGTAAATTCTCTAAATGAATTTTCTTGAACATATTGGAGACACTGAGATAGATTGGTAGTGTTAACCCCAAAAATGGATGATACGGAGGACCAATGGTGATGTGACCGGTGAACGGAATAACATAACCCAACTCAATCATGGTGATGGACTAAAAGTGTCATGTTCAAGAGCGACCTGCTACCAATGAAGTTCTTCAATTTTTCTTCCCTTTTTCCCTAGTCATTGCTGACCAGTACCTCTTTATTTTTGTCAATCTTAATGAGGATAACATATGCTTGTTCTATAATTTTCCCTTCAGGCAAACCTATCGCTATGTTTTAGTGAGCCTAGCGACAGTGAAACTCACTTTCGTCCGGATGGACAAGTTTGTCGCTATTGTTTTAACGAGTTTAACGACAAAGATAACTCAGTTCTTTTCATGTTTAGAGAGTTTGAAAAGGGACAAAAAGGAAACTCTAGCAGTCCTTTTTCATCGCATAATCCCTTAAGTCTGAAAAAGTATAAAGTGATACGAAAGGGATGACTTTTCGATTTCTTTAGCAAGCCGAAAGAGACAAGCACTCAATCTTTTTGTAAAATGATTCCTCAGGTCCAAAAAGATTAAAATGTAGAGGAGGGATGGCGCTTCCCCTTACTTTAATGAGCTGGAAAGGCCAATAGCTCAGAAATCTTCTCATATTTTACGAGTCTAAAAAGAGCTTAAAAGAGACTCGTTTTTGAGGAACGAGTGACGTTTTTGGGTAGAAACTGGTTCCAGGTATGTTTGGAACTTCTCAAACACGACAATGTAAAAAGGGTGGCTAATAGAATCACTCGTCGTAGCTTTTTCTCAAAAGGGTAAACAATCAAGTGGAAGCATATGATCAGCCAAAACAATGGAGGTGATGGTAAGAACACAACCAAGGCTCAAGGCTAATAGTAAGGCAATCACAAAAGTTATTTACTGACGGTGGATTCATTTTTTTAATGAGCTTGCATCATAAGAAACTGTGCTCAGTGGAGGATTGTTTTTTTAATGAGCTTGAACCTTGCGGAAACATTGCTTATGCCATTCGTTTAAACATGTCTCTCATTAGTAGGTTTATTTTTTAGTGAGCTTGTGCCATGTGAAACCTTGCTCATTGCCTTTTTATGTAGGCTAGAAACGACCAAACTACAGAGCCAACTACACTACTGAGGTTAGGTAGGATAATTTTTTCTTTCACCTAGATAAAAGATTTCCTTTGCTTTGCCTACGTGTCGCTGACAAAGGTGAATGGTGGATCAGACCAATCACCTAAGCAAAGCAGTTGAACTAAAAGCTACACTAAAACACTACAAGGCTAGAATGAAACTGGTCACTTTTCACTTGCATAAAAAGGTTTGCATGCCCCCAAGTGTTGAGAAAATGAGAATTTCTAGGTTACCTTATGGAAGTCCCTACATTTAAGAAGGGTTATTTCATTTACGGAGCAGACAAGACACTTCGTTGGCTCTGTCTATCGAAATAGACAAAGGTGAATGGTGTGAGCTTCCAATAACATAATGTGCGAGGAGATAAATGTTTTAGACTGATCCCATATCCTACATGGAAATGGTGTTTCAGACTGGTCATATAACCTACAAGGAAATCTATTTTTTCAGTTGGGTTTGCTTGCCGAGGCAGACCAGGGTGCATGCCCCCTAAGCTTCATTACATTCACCTGACTACTCGCGATAATTAGGTGGATGAACCAAAGGTTGAAGAGACATTATTGATGTAAAGAGACCATTTAGGGATGATGTTTGACTCATAGTTGTGTTTGAACCAGGAAATGAAAACTGGTCGATGAGTTGCACCATTTTGCCTTCATATGGGAAACACATCACTCGAAAGAGTGTGGAATCAATAGCTCCCATGTTGTAAACATAGTCATGCCCAAGGAGTAGATTGTAATCTAGTGGCCCTTGGACTACCATCACGTTCAAGTGAATGGTTTTCCTTTTCAAAGTTATAGGCAACTTTGGAAGGATCCCTAATGGTCGACTGGTTCCTTTGTTGAAGCTTGACAAATTTTGATTCTCAGGCAAAAGTGATGGTGAATCAAGAGCTTTCCAAGTAGTTGAGGAGAGGATACTCACGGAAGCCCCTTCATCTATGATAGTGCTAGACACGATCATTTTGTAAACTTGTACTATGATCTGGAATGGTACATTAGATGGAAGGCGGGGTCCCACTAGTTGATTCTAATTGAAGGAAACGACTAGATTTCTTGGAGGGGGGACTGAATAAACGACTGGATGAATCTCTCAAAATGGGAAACTTTCATCCTATTGTAAAGGAATGGGTAGATTGCCCCCATGTTCATCAGACTCTATGTTAACAAAAATAATTTGAATGGTGTCATTCTCATTCTCTTTGGAAATTGTATCATCCGAAGGTGGACCTTCTGAAGGCAAGACTGGGTCAACTACTGCCTTGACCTGTTGAATTTGGTCTGGTATGGAATCAGAGGGTTTACCTTCAACGATGGGCATTTCAATTGATAATTCAGTTATGTCAGTCAGATTTTCAACTAGCGATGGACTTGGCAAGAGTTTCTTGTATCTAGGCAGAAGTCACTATGGTGAAGCAGGATGGTTATCCGAGACACTTTTGGCTTCATATAGAAAAGGACAATGGTGAAGGGCATGATCACCTTCACACAACCTACAAGGAAATCTGAACTTTCCTTTTTTTCCATTGACTTCATTTTCACTAGTCGATGGTGTGCTCTCAACATGATCGATAGAGGTTGATGACATCGGACGGTGCAAATGGGGAGACCAGTCTCTCAAGATCCATGGAATGTAAGGACAACCTTGATGAAAGTGGTTTCCTCTACAAATCATGCATGGAGATTTCGGTTTGGAAGGTTTGATGTGCAGATTTTCATTGGATGATGCACGGTTGCCCCCTTGTTTGAATGACTTCTTCTTCTTCTTCTCCTCCCCTTTCTTCTTCTTGTTAGTTACTTGGTTTCTAGCATCACTAGTTTCACCAAGTGAAGAGGAAGAAGGAGAGGGAGAAACAAATGAAGTAGAAGGTGAGGGGACAACTCCAATATCATCTGGTTGCTGATTTGATTGTTGAGGAATCACGGTGTTCTAAATGACAGAGGTTGAGAATAGCGATACCGGCAGGCCAATTGTGATTATTGGAAGGGACAATGTAGCCATATATGGAGCACCAATATCTCACCAATAAGAGAAAGGACAAATCCTTGATTGGTGGATTCCATTGCCTCAACCTAAGATCAACAAAGCAACAGGGATGTTATTTCGAATTAAATAAATTTTATGATGCTTTGACACAACTTTGATTTTTCAATTTTCAAGAGTCGATAAAAAGCTAAAGATGACTCTAGTCACCTTCGATTTTTAATGAGCCTGAAGTAACAAGTGCTGAGATGGACCTTTTCTTTTAACGAGTCGAAAAGGAATGAAAGTGACTACTCCGGAAATCTAGACAGAGAGATTACCAAACCAATCACAAAACTGCAATATACACCTTGGTGGTAAATTAAAGAGAAACTACTAAGGATTTTATGTACGACAGTCAATCTTCCCGAATGTTGTGTTCAGTGCATTGCAATCGATAGGGTGGCAGACACAACTTCCTAAGGAGAAAGGATATCATCCTATTGTGGTCTCCCAATATATACTCAACGGTACGGGGAGCACAAGTCTGTACTGGCACTTGTTGTATCAAAGAGGAGGAATCACCCAACCTTTGATGAAAATGGTAGTTACTAGGTTTTACGATGCCGGAATATGTCTCCAGCCTAGACCTCTAGATGTGTTTCGTTAGGTTCCAAAACATTCTTATGTTCATTGAGGTTTATTTTAGAGTTGGTCTTTTTTAGAAGTTTGCCTTTCAAGGTTCACCACATGATGTAGATGTAAAATTCCTAAATATGAAATCTAAAATGATAAACAGTCATTTGTCTTCTTTTAGCAATGAAAATCCTACCTACTAAGGAAAGAAGAGTATGATTCTTTCAACAGAGAGCAAAGAGCACACACTAAATGCACTTTTCCTAAATCGTTTTCTGCATGCAGTCTAAATGCAAATGCACATGCATGTATTTGTTTTTCCATTTCCTTAATGTGAGAATGCCAAAAAGGAAAACTGAGTAGAGATTTGAACTATTTTCTTCAAAGCGACACTTCAACGATTCTCTTCAAAATGAAAGGAAGAGTAAGATGACACTTACAATTTTGAAAGGAAAACTACTTTTGACACATAAAATATTGACAATTCAAATCAAATACAATGGCAAAAGTATAATCAACTATCTAGAAGAGGAAGACTTTACGACAATTTTCTTCTTTTTTACTCACATTGATAGTTACAACACTTCTTTGCATAAAAAACGACAGTTTGATTAAGCTACTCTTGACAAAGGAAGACTATAAATGATGAAAAATACATAAAAAATTCACAAATCCTGATCAATGGAGGCTGAATAATGTGAAGGAAGAATGCTTCAATAACGATATACTGATCATAAGTAGCAAAAATACTAAATAGAGCTGGAAATAATGAGAAAATAACCAAATTTGAGAGAGAGAAACAATATTATTCAATCATCGCACCTGTCCTTAAGGGAAACAGGGATGCATCTCACCTACAACACACAGGAGGTGTGATGCATATAGGTTGCTAGTTACAGACAATGTGATGGACTAAGGAATGAAACTGAGCTTCGTTTTCACCCAAAATTTGCAGCTAAGTTCAGTGGTTTAGGCTGAGCTATGATAGACAGTAAAAACAAAGTACAAAGGTATGATCTTATGAGGTTATTGAGCCACCATAAGGGCACTTAGGATGTTTGGAAGTCAGATATTCAGTTCATAAACCAACCTGGAGATTGACTGAAGTAGCGTTGATCTACTTTGTACTTGCATAGCAAGGGCAGTTCAAAGGCTAGTTGGCTTAACTTCAGGCTTCGTCTATAGTTTATAAAGCAAACAACAATAAAAAACAAACAAACTATTCACTTCCTAGTGGAGTTGCCATTTTGTTTTTGGGAAAACTAGTGTCTTTTCGATCTTCTAATCCCACTAAGATGTGTAGCTATCTTAGAAACAAACAATTCAAAGCACTTCAAGATTTCCTTTATGTATGATAGATAAGAGAGAAGCAAAGAGGACCAACCTATATCTTCTGCTTGGATCCTTGCTTGTTTCCTCTCTCCCTTGATAGAGCTTGCCACTCTTCTCCTAGTCGTCCCGTTTTAGAGAATACCTATAGAGGCAAAGCAACAAAACACCATCAAAGCATCTCGATCTATGATATCATAAACAATGCAGAATCAGAAATACATTAACCATACAATTACATCTATAAATAACAAGATTCACAAATACATGATTATATGGAGGAAAAATCAAAGAACTTTATTGATAGTAGAAATAGAAGAGAGGATCACAACCCCGCTGTCTAATCCAGCATCATCCTCCCAGCATGAAATCCCTCTTCACCTCATGAAAAGCAAGATCTCCCAATAATACAATGTCTCTTCTCAAAGAGAAACCAACAACACTTCCTTACAAATTACAAAATTCCAGCCCCTAGATCTCTCAGATGAGGGATCCATTTACAGATATTTGCAGAGGGGTGATTCAGCTTCTTGGTTTTGACTAGTGTCATTTCACTGATAGTTCTTGGTTCCACTTGGAGATTTCATTGATCTCTTACTCATCCTTGGGTGAATTTATAGAGGCAAGTGTCATATGAGCAGTTTCTAGAAGATTCTTTGGGTTTCCACTTAGCAAACTACCTATGCCATTTGCCTAGTCTCGCCCATCGCACCCTATAAAAGGCTCTTTCAGTATGCATCACACCTGGCCAGTGTAGCAGCCAGTATGAATCGCACCCTAAGCATGGAGTAGTCTGTATGGTATAGTTTTGGCTAGTTATGAGTGGTTTTTCAAGTGGAACCTCTGCTAAATGATGTAATCGGTTGACCATGATCCTTTAGGGTATGAAACAAAACATTCAGGGGTTAAAGAGCCCTTGGTTTATCGACATATATGATTGGGGTTACAATGCCCAAATATGTCTATAACACACCTAGTGAGTTAAATGAAGTGTTTTTGGTACACCTTCCAAGAAATTTCATAGTAACAACTACCACTGAAATTCAAGCTACAGCTTGATATCTATGTTGATCCATATTTCATACTATTTTCAAACTCATATGAACATGCCTTTCTTGCTTCAAACGAAATTTTCCCTACTACTATACCTCAATTCCTTCCTTACATAGATAATTTTTTTTCTTGCTTTCTTAAAACACCTTGCTTCTAACATACCACATACACCTCAAATCACCAATATCACCATTAAAACAATTGAATGCCTTCAACATTTACCTATGATTCACCACTAAATATCCTATATTATTCACCTGAAAAAATATGCATTCACACCCTAATGCATTTCTAATATTGACATTCTTCACAGATATAATTCTTCTGATAAAGGAATTGAGCTTATATTTTTAAATTTAGAACATTAGTTATATTCAACTCATAACTTACACTTAACTAAGGTTTTATATTTTTATCTTCTTGTCTTTCTAATTTTTGCATGTCCTCCCGATGTGCACTAATGGTATTTAATCTCTCCTCTATTTTCCTCATCTCAATCTCTGAGTTATTATACTCATTTTAAACATTATAGAATTCTACAAAATTTTGGAGTGACTTTAGTTGCAGTTAATAATCTAGCAAACTGCCAAATTTGTCACCAAGTATACCCATGCCACCAAAAAATGTTTCCAATTCTTTCATGCCATGTTAGCCAAGTTTTATCACACTCATATTTTTTTGTAGCCCAAAATATGTCACAAATTTCCAAATTGTTGGTCAATCATTCTTGTAAGTCCCATAGGTGCTTTGTTAAACCCCAAAGGTCCAAGGCGCTAACACCATTCAATCAATATTGTAGATTAGTCATATCATATAGGGTTTAACCACATAAGATTTTCATATAACCTCATTTTATGTAGTTTGGATAAAACCTTCAAGGTACTCAACCACTGCATCAAATATTTTGTAGTCTTGGTCACATATTATGCACAAAACAAAGTCTTGGAGTGAACCTTTAGCCATTGGCCTTATTTCCCCTTAAATAAAGCTTGGTTCTACAATAGAAATTTTTGGGGTCAACCTTTCTAGATTAATCATCCTTGGGGACCTCTTCCTATTGAGTTTCATCACTCTGATTGGTATACCACTCACCAAACTATATGCCATCCTGTCAAGAGACCCTGTCACCCTGGGGATAAAACTTGTTGCACCTTCAAATCTTGTTAGGGTTGTCTTGCCAGGGTGTTGTGTAGTCACTAATTGCTTTTTCACCACTATGTCTTCCACATTAGCACATGTCACTCGTTGATTGGTTTGCATGTCACCCATTTTCGACCCACTTTTCCACCTGAAAATGCCAAAACAATTATTGCCACATGTCATCCTCTGATAGGTCCATATCTTGTTGATGTCATGATGACATCATTATCCAGCATGGATCCATGTCATATATATTAACAAATAATATCATGATACATATCCTTCTTTCTTTTTTCCATGTTTTCAAGGCTCCATGACATCGATACATTGGAAGGTAGTATGAATCTTTGTTTTTCAATTATTTTTCATTATAAAATTGTAGGGATGATAGGAACTATTCATAGCATTGATGAACTTATTTATGTCTCCCTATCCATATTACACTAGGAATAAAACCCGTATATCCTCAAGATCCCATTAGGATTATATTATTTGGGTATTCTATCAAGTGGGCCCCCCTTACTCGTTTTCTGATTTAAATCACCTTCTTCATTTCACCACGTCCTCTCACTATTGCATGAACCTGGACGTTCAGATTTATTTTTGCCTTGGGAGCTCTAAAGGTTAATCCCATTGGGGTGATGTGTCTCCATGTGGGATAATGTGCCATTCCCTTTGAGCTTATGATTCACCCATGTGGCTACACATGCCACTTGTATGTTGACTTCGCTGCGGTGGTCATAGGCAAACACCAAAGTTTGTCTTTTAACCTTAGAAATTTAACCGGTAATATATTTTGATCCAAGAAGCCTTTTTCAAACTTCAATGTACTATTTGAAAGATATTTCCAAGAACTATCCATCTATGCCATTTCAAAGTGCATTTGAGCTAAATGTATAAGGAAAAAATAGGTTATAATATATCCATACAAGCACTTGTTCACCAAGCTGCTTGAAAATATCTAAGATTTTTCACTCTTTCATTCCTATACTCTCTTTTAGTGCATTGAGGGAAAAATATCGTTAATGCCTTCTCTTCTTCCTCCTGTTTTATTTTGATCTATAAGGTTCCCATATATGTGGAAAAGGTATGTGATATTTTGATCTTCAGGTAATCTAGCATACCTCCTATGTCATTTTTAGTAACCGGGGAGGAGGAAGGAATTACAAACCTTTTGTTTGATCTAGCTCTTTTTCTAGTAGAACTTGAATGTTTTTTTAATAAATTTTTTATATCGTCATAAGTTAGTTGGTATATGTGTCCATTGGCAAGAAACTTGGCTGTTTCCACTAGATCTTCTTTATCCCCTTGTATTAAAACTAGTTTCAAACACTCTAAATCCAAGGTGAAATTATGCTCCTTTCTATAACTTAGCTAGAATATTTCCTCAAAATATTATAGACTCATTTTCTCCTTGGGTCGTTGTAAATATATCATGTCAAGTATCCCTCTAGAGTAATCCCAATACTTGTTGTTGATGACTTGTTGCATTTATTCAAATTTGGTGATGTTATCTCATTCTAGGACCATGAAGTAGATAAGGGTTGCATTATTAATGGTGAAAGGAAACAATTTCAGCTTCTGCTCATTAGTTTATAGTCATAAGTTCTGCATACTAGCAAAAAATCAAATATGAAAGTCTCAGCATGCTCTATAATCATACCATAGAAGTGTGTGATGATAGATGGATTACTATTTTTCTTTTTATCCTCTCTATATATTTCTCTAATGGGAAATTTGAACACTTTTTGTTGTCTATCTTTAGCTATAGTGTTGGTGTGGCATGAAGGTCTTTAAAGATTCTAAAACATCCTCACTTTTTCACCACAATGGGCTTCAAAGGTCGTTATGGATAGGGTGGGAGACTCATAGTGAGTTAAAGAGGCTAGATGCTAGTGGAAGTGGGGGTTTTTAGTAAGAAAGTGTGTCATAAGTCTAAAAGAATGGGTTTAATATAGATTTAATGTGCTTCGGACTCATTAGATAGGCGTTATGTTTTACATATTTGGGAGGCCCATAAAAAACATCCCATTTCATAGACCTAAACATCAAAGTCCACCAACAAAAGTATTATTGTGGAAACATATCACCTACTATCCAAATATGAGATGTTTAGCTATCAAAATTCATGACATACTCTTGCTTCTGTACTTCAACTACCTCAAACATCCCTCCACACATTGCTCTCCCTCATTCATTGGACTTATTAGGTAGATAGTCCAACTATTCCATGTGACTCATGACAAAATTTTCCTTATTCCAAAGTGCACTCTTTTCAATTTTCTCTTATATCCTGTGGACTATTGAACTCCTGATCAAGCCAAGATGAATCCACTTATCCTTCTAGGTTTATCAAAATATTTTGATGCCTCCTAAATTAAGGCACCAAGGGTGCACTACATAATGGTAATACATACACTTGTGATCTCTCCTAATGTATATAGACTCATGAATTTTCATTGATGTTTTGAGTGATCATCGTTTCTGAACAATATTCCATCTTCATGTATTTTAATACCAATCAAAATTCATTTGGTGACCAACCCAACTTATCAAGTTGGCGCACTTTAAGTTAGAATTTGTAAATTTCAATGGATCTCTTGGAGTAACTTATAATAGTTGTGGGATCTCTACCCTCATATCCTACCTCTTTGTGTTCATATAAGCCCAACTAAGTGAAAGTCTCCACACCTTCCCTAAATCATGTACTTGATATAACTCTCTCATGTATGATGCTAGGTGAACTTTGTTTGCTATGTTATCTATCTCATTCTTTCATGGTCATGTATATGGAATGACATTCTTGTCTTCCTTGTGGATAATGATGAAGTTGCAGTTGACCCAATCTCTCTGTAAGAGACTATGAAAATATCTCTAATTCTCATATCTTTTTCTTCTCTTATTGAGTGGTAGAAATGACCTAACTTCTTTCTTGCTACGACGTGACAATGCAACGATTGTTTCAAAAAACATGATCACTGAAATTGATTGCTTTTATCCAAGCTTATTCTTATTCGCCATTAGAATGACTTACGATCCCCTGTCACTTAAGAACACCAAATCATTTATTGGTATCAATGGAACTACGTTGGGATCCTCGAATAAATATTTCTTCGACACTACTGCATGGTCTTCCAATGGGAAAATCCTCAAGTATGTATTATCAAACTAGTCATCTACCTTAATGGTACTATGCAAGCTACACTTTTGGTTATCTTCACCTCCAAATAGACCATATTGTATTAGCTCTTGTCAATATATGGACCAAAATGAAGAGACTTTGCTATCTTCTCATTGATGAAATTGTGGGTTTCTCTAGTGTGTACCAATGTAGCCATGTTCCCTATATTTTCTTCCTCCACCCCAAGCACATGATAATGATTAACATATATTTCCTTGAAAACATCCAGTCCTGCAAGGATCTCCCTAATATTGGCCATATTTTGGTCCATTGTGTCAAAATTTATCTTCCAAATTTGATCATCAAAAAAATTTCCACCCTTCATTATGCTTACTTTGTCACTCATCTCATTCATCAACCTCTATATTTGTTGACTAGGTGAATGTAGCACCTAACATACCACCTTATTTTTCTTTTGATTTTCATAACTCCACTCCTTATATATTTTCTATGCAATTGATGAAAAGTGAATCGAAGCTTTGATACCAATTATCATGATAGTTGTATTGATATCATGTGCTATTACCTACAATCATCCTATATTACCAACTTGCATGAAATCAGAGGACCCTTACAAACCTGGGCACTTCATTTACCTCCAAAGCACATGATACTAATTCCATTCTACTTGGTGGTGTGAATAACCCAATTATACTTGTCTTGGGCTATTCCTAAACTACTTCTATACTTCATTAAGTTATGTCTTGTCTATAACAATTTATACTTAGCTAGTAAACCAATCCAATGCAAAGTCTACAACATAGAAATTCAACAAAAGTATAATTTATTCATAGGAAACCCAAATCAACTTAGAAACCAATAAACCATTACAAAGTATTACAATGAACCAAATGAAATGGCTCACCATAAGATATTACACCAATATAATAATCCCTCAACACGATCGTGCCACACACAAAGTTACACCAAGAGTTGGCTTACACACATATCTAGTCCCACCTAGCTTGGGAGGTGAAAACCATAACCAACAATCACAAAAGTGTTCCCTTACTCCAACTAAACTATGTGCTCAACCTATCTCACAACATGAATAAGTTATGAGCTCCCTCTTTGATTCATTTCACCCGACACATATAATATGTGGTTACATGGCTTGTATTATTTATTCTTATTTCTCTTTTCCTTAGGACTCCTTAATCCCTCTTCCAATCAGTTTATATGGTCTATATATAGGTTTGATACCTCCTCTATTCATTCGTTGCATCTTTTCTTTCCACTCAGGCTAATGTGTTCCATATCCTCCATCTGATTAAGAAACAAAAAAGTTTTGTGCAAGATTTTTCTTAAATAACATCCCACTAATGTGCACAAACCCATTCCTTGCAATATATGTTGAACCAACCATATAGTATGCACAATTTTAAACCAAGTGATCCCATTATCTATTGTTCATCACTAGTGTCATCAATTCTTACTGATTTAGATGAACCCATGTATATTTGTTATTATTTAAGTAAAGATAATATTGATCTTAATGATGTTATTTTCATCATTTCTTTAAACGTGCTCGTTAGATGGAATAGTGTCCAATAATAGGTTGTTGTGACTATACTTGAGGGAGTATTAATTGAGTTTGGAAACCCCTTCAATCAATGTAATTCCCACAATTGGACCTCATGCTCAACCCCTCCCCATGAGATTTGAATATGAGACATGATCGGGTCTAAAGTTTCCAAAAACCAACTTGTCTACATCTCATGGGTTACATAATATTGTATTTATTGCATATATACTGTGGAAGATTCAATGCATATACACTATGTGAGGGCTTTCCAACCCTTTTCCATAATATTTATTATATTTAAAAACATATTATATCAATATATAAACGATCTGGATCTCCTTAGCTACTAGAACTAACCAAGATCTTTTACATATATGATGTTAGAAGAATTTCATGTGCATACTTTAAAGAAGAGGAAACGTAATGATGACCATAAAATCAAAGGACACAAACACATTTATAATTATGGAGTTCACCCAATGTGGGTTACGTCTCTGGGCCCAATGTCAAGAGTGGGGAGGCCACCCCATTAAATGCTGCAAGATGATGATTATGTATAAATTCCCTCAAATAGAGTGGCATGTCTCTCCACGATACATTCTCCTATAGGAACTCCCACTCATAAAGACCCTCCTTCTGTATGACAAGGTAATAAATTCACACATGATGTAGCATACAAGTATCCTTCAACATAATAGTAACAAGGATCTCAACAAAAAAATCATCATCTCAGCAAATCAAAAGAAAGACATGGAATAACTTCATCGTATACCTCCATTGTCAGGGATGGCCTAAACATTTGAAGCTCTGATTATGAAATGGACTACATCGTTGAATTTGTGGCGCGAAATCATGTCAAACAACTACAAAACTTGCCCCTTTCTGACACTATGAAAATATAAACCCTTGGGAATCTCAAAGATTCCCCCAAAGATTCCTTCTTGGAGATGCATGAAAAATTTGCTGCTTAGATGAAAATTTTGGGCACACCACTGCGCTCCTTGCGAAATTCTCAGAAAATGAATTTAAAGTTGGCATCATTCCGCCTCTATCAAAAATCGACCTCCAAGGTAATCTTTTAGATTCCTCAAGATTTTACAAAGATTCCTCACTGTTGATTGCCTAAAAATCTCCTGCTTAGATGGGTAAATGGACCACACCATCAGGTTCCCTGCTAATTTCTAGTCTGTTTGAGTATAAAATTGGTATGATTCTATCACTGTGAATTTTTTCCCTGCAGGGAATATTTTAGATTCCTCAGTGATTCTTCATGGAATATTCTATGGAATATTCCCCTAGCATATTCTCTCATCAAAAATCATGCCTGACCTAGGCGCAGTTCCGCCTCGGCTCCTAGTTCCCCACACACTCTTGTTCTTGGTCCCCAATGTCTGTTGGGTGAATGGTGAAAATGTCAGTTTATATAAATGTGAAATCAAAGATTTAACAATGTTGCACCCATTAGGGCATTTGGTTAAGTCATTCATTTGGAGGGCGGAGGACCTGGGGTCAAGCTTATGGGCCTCCCCCATATAAACTATTTTTTGGTGTTAAACTTGCAATGGGGTTTTAAACATCACATATTGTAATTTATTTTGGTTGTACTTCATTTGGTTTTTTCATTGGTTTAGTTGGGCCATTGCATTGGGCGAGCTGGCCACCAACTGGTGTGGGTTCAAACCCCACTGGCTACCCAATCGGTGTGGGTTCAAACCCAACCAACGCATTAAAACATGGTGTCATTTCATATGGCCCAACTATTAGTATATGTATTCGACATAATATGGTTTGGTTATGGTTTTTTTATGGCACATAAACATTGACGGTTAGTTAGATGTGGAGCTAACAGGACGGGTGAGTTGAACATGTCGCCGATGTGGGTTCAAGCCCTAGTCGCTCCGTCATAATTGGGTTGTCGTTATGGTGGGCGTCAAGTTTGTGGGTCCCAACACAAACTTTATGTATTAATAACCACAGTCTGAGGGTGGCAGGGGTGGCAACCCACCGCCCCTTTTAATATATATTGATA
>APFE031503465.1:56780-69027 GCA_000404065.3 Pinus taeda | reverse complement strand
AGTGCAAAATAGTGCAAAATTTTCGACTAGTTTTTGGCGTTCACTAGAAAAATTAAAGAGGTGAAAAAGTCACTCATTCTAGTGGCTAGATTCCATGCACCATTACTTCCCAAATTTCTACCTCGTTAGTGTTTGTCACTTGGCCTAGTTTGACCATAAATTTGATCGTGAATATCTTTAGCATGCGAACTCAGACTTGGGTGTCGTTTGCATCATTGGAATTAGGACGATGAGCACTACGATCCGGTCCTAGTTTCACTATGATCTGATGATTTTATTTTTGATCTATTTTGAAGCCACTTCTAAATTTTAGTGTTTCTAGAGCCACTGGATCATTCATTCCCACTGAGGAGATTTTGGTACTCCAAAGTCATGAACATAATCTGCAACTATTGTGTTACATTTTCTGCACCATAAGTGTCTTGATAGGCCACACTTTTGTCTCCTCCATCCTTGTTCTTCAGAGCCATAAGTGATAAGACAACACCTTCATCCTTTGCAAACCTATAGCACAATATTTGCAAACTACATGCTCAATTACATGACCAATCATGACCCTAGCATCCCCATACTTGCCAAGAGTTTATAAGACACACTGTTTGGTCAAGTTTACATCATACTAGAAACCAATACCCCAGCTATCAATAAAAGACCAAAACATCATCGTTGCTTTGATAAGTGATGGAAAAAACATCATCACTTTTACAATTATATTGAAAAACATGGTTTACAAAATGAATCCATGACAAGCTACCATATCTAATAAAACCTTCTCTCACTCATCAAGGTGAATGGGTCCTCTCCCTGTGGCATATTCACCCATTGAAGCACTTCACTAGTTGGTTCCTGCATGGGTGATTTTTCCTTGAGATGCTACTCTTTATGGAGCCTCCAACATGTGTCTCTTTCATGTCCACCTCTGTTGCAATGATTGCAAATTTTTTTCTTCCTCCATACCTTCTTAACCTTCTTCTTTCCATGATGTGGAGAAGGCCTTTAAAATCTCATCCTCTTTCTTACTTCTATTCTCTTTCAACACTCGACAACCACATGGTTATGCTAACCAAAAAAACTACATGGTTCTCTCCACCATGATTTTTTTTCATCATTAATAATATGATTGTAATCAAAATGAACTTTAGAATACTGAGACTTTTTATACCTCTCTTGACTATCTCTTGTACGATCCTAACAATGAGAGGTTACCTTATCTCTTCCTCTGCAATGTGCATAGTTATGGGAGGATCTTGATGTGTTCTAATCATCCTATTTCCTCGACGTTTTTGACAATGTCTTGGAAGATTTTACTTCCTTCAAGCACTCTTCTTTAGTGTATCCCATCTTGATAAGAAGTCTTAGGTGGGTTCCTGAAATGGGTACCTCAAGGCTTCCAACATAAATAATGTCATGTGAAAATGAAATTGAAGAATGATCCACACTCTTTACCTCAACTGTCGATTCTGAAGAAAGTGATGATGGCTTTGCTAAGCCTTAGTTTCCCTTCAATTTTTTAAAGGCCTCTTCCATTGCTCATAACTGAAGATGCAATCTCTGCTTCTCCTATTTTTCTTCTCATAGAAGTCTCCTCAATTCATAATTCTCTTCTTAATGTCCCTCATTAATCTCCTCATCTAAATGATGATATGACGATGAAGAATATGAATAATCACTGGAATATGGAGATGGAGCGTCATCCTCTTCCATTTATTTCTCTTGTTCCTCTCTTTCCATTTCATCCTCATAATCTACAAACACTAAATATACCATGTTGGCCATCCTTTAGCAGGCCTCATAGAGATCTCTGTCATCCTCCATTTTCTTTCTATATACACATTCAGTCATTCACACTTAGAATTCACATCAGCGATAAGATCGATATAATACATAACTTGATCCAGATCTCTCCAGCTACTGAAATTAAGCTTACCTTACCAAATCTGAAGAAAACATTTTAGAATTTTGATGAAGATTGGTGAAGGATCTATAAATAGTAATGCATGTGATCACAAAAGTTAATATCTCATCATAACCAACCAATAACATACATAAAGGCTTGTCTAACACACTTTTCAAATAGGAAACAATTGTAGTATAGTGGGAAATAAAAATAGAACAACACTCATCCACATGTGACAGAACATATTAAAATTTTGTCACTACATCCCAAATGCTTGAGTATTAAGAAGAAATACAAAAGATAAAGGCATAACACATTTCATTTACATTTGAAACATTTAGTTCTAGCTAAACTAGTGCATATATAATGAATTATAGCAAGGTTGTTACATTTATACATTTAAGAAGAACCAAGGAAAAATATATAGGGTGACAAATACACCGGGGAGGATTGAATTTGGAAAAATATACCACAATAATCTCTGAGTAATCACTAGCAAAACTCTAGATGAATCATTTTATTACTGAAAAGGTAAATCATAGTGTACACATGTATATTCAAAATCGGTTCATCAAAACATCCAACCATTTCTAGCTTGAAACGTTTGGCATTAAATAGCCTTACAACCTCCAACATGCCCAAGTCCAGATATAATGAATCTCTGATCCATAAGGAGGGTTGAATTGATTATAAAATTAATAACTTAAACATATCTACATCCTTTTTCTTTTAGTAGAAAAAAAAATTATCACTTATATCTTATCATACTATCCTATCTTAATCAATATCCAAATCCATGAAAGTCTTATCCTAATCACCGCACCATGCCTTTTGAAATAAAAATAAGAAACAACAGTCACCTACCAAATCTGTGTTGCATAGTTGATGTGAAACATGCCATATTAGCATGATTTTCCACGTATTTGTAATCATCTAGTTGATGACTAGGTGATTAATCATCTCCTTGCTCAACAACATATTTTTCCATCCACCTCCTAGAAAATGGCATCATCAAAATATCCATGAATTTCCATAATCGCAAACCGAATTCTAAAATATTTACAATTCTACTAACAAAAACTGCGAAAATAGGCCTCGAAGAAACACTTGTATCTCCCAAATGGTAGAACCTGTGAAAAACTTGAAGGAATTATTGTGTATGAAGTAGTCCTAGAGATACAACTCTCTCATTTTCTTCAAATTCTTCCCCAGCTCCTTAGAAAATCCTTTGCAAAACAATGACTAAAACACGAAATTTGCACAGTTCAAAAAAAATACTTTCAAGATGCATTTGAATCTCCCAATCCGTGACAATTGTGCAAAAAATGCAAGAGGTTATTGTTATTTGGCCTGTCCTTGAACAAAAATTATTTCAATTTCCAAAAATTCACTTCCCTGTGATCGTAAATTATTCTACAAAAAGATGACTAAAACAGAGTATTTGTGTGGCACCGGGCAATGAAAACAGTGGTTGCACAACACTTTAAAAATAATGGTCGAATCATGACTCTATTAACCCTGAATTAGTCTCATTAACATGGATTTGAGGTGGTCACTAATACTTCCTACCTCAGGATTAATAGAAGGCGAAAAATCAAGTCGTGTCGAGACTATGTAGCACTGATGAATCGTTGCACAATGACTGCGCAACACTGTGTGCAGGGACTGAGTGGGTAGAAAAGGTGCATAGAAATGGTTTACAATGGTTGTATCTTTTTTTTATTTGTCACTATCTTTTTTGTGGATTGATATAAGGTCTCATGTAGTGATGATGTGTCCTTTAGCACTTGCTTAACTTGGCATGGGTGTAGGAAGTATGGGAAATGATGAAGGTTTAGGGGTATGATGCACACGAGCACGATTAGGTATGGTGGTGTACAATGATGTTGAACGTATAGCACTAGAGTTGAGTGAATAGGTTTAGAATGAAAGAGAGGGGGGGGTTATGAAAATGTATATGGGAGGGGAACATATATGAAGGGGTGTATGTATGAAGGGAAAGGAAATAAGGTATATGATAGGAATGTAAGGGGATAAATGAAGTAAGAATAAAATCATTAACAATAATTGGTGGAATATTAATGACCAGACCTCATAACCAACAAAATCTTAGATCACCACCAATTCATTTTGAATGTTTCTAATCATTGAAGACTGACAGATAACCCCTTTAACCTAGCTTTACTTTATAAAAATGATACCTCATAACTCCCACTCACTGAAACTTTTTCACAATTTTAATGATGTTGGACAATGGATTTGAGACTATGACAACAAAAATAGTCATAGGCTAAATGGATGCTCAAAACCTAAAAATCAATGGAGAAGGAAAATACATTTGACGACAAAAAACAATGGCCCTAATAACTTCCTTAAATGATGAAAGATGATGATGATGTACATGGTATATTCTTTTTCATTGCAAGGATAAATTTCCTTGACTAGAGTGGCATGTCTCTCCACGATATGTTCTCATATAGGAACTCTCACTCATACAGACCCTCCTTCAACATTAAAAGGTAATATATTCTCACATGACATGGCATACAAGTATCCTTGAACATAATAGTAATGAGGATCTCAAAAAAAAATCATCATCTCAGCAAATCAAAAGAAGGACATGGCATAACTACATCGTATACCTCCACGTTTGGGAATGGCCTGAAAATGTGAATCTTTGTTGACGAAATGTATTGCACCATTGAATTTGTGGTGCGCAATCATGTCAAAAGACTATAAACTTGGCCCCTTTCTGACACCGTCAAAATCTGGACCCTCAGGAATCTCAAAGATTCCCCCAAATATTCCTTCTTGGATATGGAAAAAAAAACTACTTCTTGGATGAAAATTCTAAGCATGCCACTAGGCTCCTTGCGAAATTTTGAGAAAAATGACTATAACATTGGCATCATTCTTTCCCTATAAAAAATCAGCCTCTACGGGAATCTTTTAAATTCCTTAAGATTTCGCAAGGATTCCTCACCGATGACTACCTAAAACGATGCTACTCAGATGGGGAAACATACCGCACCATCACATTCCCTGTGAAATTCTGGTTTGTTTGAGTATAAACTTGGCATGATTCTATCACTGTGAATTTTTTCCCTCCAGGGAATCTTTTAGATTCCTCACTTATTCTACCTAGAATATTTTGTTGAATATTCTAGGGAATATTCCCCTCAAATATTCTTGCCTTCAAAATCATTCCTAACCTATGGGAAGTTCTTCCTCGGCTCCTAGTTTCGCACGTACTATTGTTGTCAGACTCCCATCTCCATCGGGTGAATGGTTAAAATGTTGATTTAAATAAATGTGAAATAGTAGATTTAACAAGGTTGTACCCATTTGGGAATTTGGTTAAGTTGTTGGTTTGGAGGATGGAGGTCTTCGAGTCAAGCCCACAGGCCTCCCTTGTATAAACTATTTGTTGGCGTCAAACTTGGTTCAGGGTCTTAAACATGGCACATTGGAATTTATTTTGGAGACAATTGATTTATTTTTTTCATTGACTTGGATTGGTCACTACATTGGGCGAGCCGTCCACCCAGTCGGTGTGGGTTCAAACCTCGCCGACCCAATAAAATATGTTCTCATTTCATATGTCCCAACTTTTAATATATGAATTTGACATAATATCCTTTAGTTATGGTTTTGTTATGGCACATTAAGATTGGTGTTTAGTTAGATGTGGAGTCACCACAATGGGTGGGCCGACCACATGACCGGCGCGGGTTCGAGCCCCATCGTCTCTGTCATAAATGGCTTACCGTTATGGTGGTTAGGGTCTCGGGTCAACTCTGCAGGTCCCGACCCACCCTTTATGTATTACTATCCTTAGTCTGGGGGTGTTGGGGGTGGCAGCTCGTTGTCCCTTTTAATATATATATTTTTTGGTTTTTTTAAACAAAATAACACAAAATTTTATACCGATTTCTGGGGTTTACCGGAAAAATTAAAGAGGTGACAAATTCACCCATTCTGGTGGCTACACTCTGTGTGATGGTAGTTTCCAAATTGTTTTCTCATTAGTGACTATCACTTAGCCTAGTTTGACTAGAACTTTGACCATGAATATATTGAGCATATAAACTTGAATTTAGGTCTAGTTCGTGTCGTTGAAATCAGGACAATGAAAACTATAATATGATCCTAATTTCACTTCAATCTGATGAATTTACTTTTTGAGCTATTCTTAGTCGACTTTTGAATTCTGACCATTTCTAGAGCCACCTAATCAATGAAAGAGAAGGTAAAATTATCTATCTAGATACTAGCACAACCATATAAACTAAATGTTTGGTAAATTCCTATAGCCATTAATACATATTAAACATCAAAATACTTCATGATACATCTCAACTTGCTAAAGTTAAAAGAAATCATAAAATATAACTAAATTATGTCTTTATTTTAAATTATTATCATTATCACAAATTATAAAACCAATTAATATATAAGTTAAACATATGCACATTTAAAGTAACACTCGACAAAATACTTAAATATGGATATTTACCCTCAATTTACCATGGAGGTTCTTAATCTACAAATACGTTTTGGCATAATACAATGGGCCAGTACCATGGCTTATCAATATTACATACCCAAAAAACATAGCTCACTTCATATGATTGATTCATATAACATTTTTTAATAAATCAATTTAGTTAAAAAATAAGCAATGACATAACTACTTTAAAGATAAATTTCAACATTTAATTTGTATATTCTACTAAGAATATTCTAGAAGACTCCATAGAAGTTAAATCTCTACAATCCCCTTAATAATAATTGATAATTAAATTAATATTCAAAAATAACTATTCCAAAATAAACATATCTATATAAAAATTGATCATTCCTTTTGTAATAATGAAAATAATTTGTTATTTGTTTTACAACTATGAAAAAAATAAGTCAACTCTTCTTTTTACTATTTGTAATTGATGAGCTATAGTATTAGACTTTTTTTTTTTTTGTGAAATCATCTACTTTATTTTTAACCAATTTCCCTTGTTTTCCTAAAAGTACCTCTAAAACAATGAATATACACCATGGGAAACTAAGCTATGCAAATGTGTTCATTGGTTTTATTATTACATTCATAAATTAAAGATAGTAATGATTAAAGTGTAGCATGATATTTTATATAAATATATGGTAACAATAAAGAAGAGGCTCTAAGCTAAACTTGTAAAAGCTACATAGACAATATGATATAGTTTTGTTGATGGTGTTCGATGCCGCCAACATTTTAAGGGGATCTCCTTGACGTGAAGTCTCAACTAGACCTCACACCATTTGGTGTACGATTCCATCCAGTCTTGTAGTTCGGCCACCATTGGAATGATTTAAAGATATGCCTTGGGTAGCAACCAACAAAAGAGAATGAACACTACTTTGGGGCAACAAGAATGTAAGCTTTGTGAAACATCAAATGTAACGTATACGAGGGAGATTTCAATGACTAGTGAGGGAAATGAGTGACCGATTAGAAAAGTAATAATATTATCCTAAAGGTGGACCTGAGTATAAGAAAAAAGACTTATTGAATAGCTGCAGATTAGTCCACCTAGTAAACAACAATTGTTAAAGCATAACAACATTGATTCAATAATGACCATAAATAAGAAACAAATTAGTTCATTAACTTGGTATGTAAATAAAGGAAAATATACCATAAACATGACTAGAATAGTCCAACTACATCAATGATACATGGATGAACGAATTTCAGCTCATTGAGCTTCTGATTAAAAGTGTAAGATTTGAAGTACATTGTTACATGAATGAAACACTATATCCAATAGTGGAACCCAATGCCACAACTTGCTTGTCCAAATAATTATCTATCTCCTATCTCTTAGAAAAGAAGCGAAGTAAAAACCTCTAGAATCTAAATCCTTCAAAAAGCCCTTTCCTTGAGTAATGAGGAAATATTTATAACAATTCACAATGACCTTTGAGCTTCCTCATGAGTCTTTTACTCCTATGATTATTCATATTCTAAACATGACTCATTACATTCTAATGCGTGGATTTCCATATTCCACATGTGTCCCTTGGACTCCTTTACATAACATTTACTACATAAGACAATTTACAAATGAGATAGTGTCCTAATAAGACAAAACCAACAATGGGAAAAAACTCATCAAATGGATAAATCATATGCCTCCTCATGGAGTTCACTTGTAATATAACTATGCCATACTCTAAACTCCTTTGCAATGGCTTTGACCAAAATTGGAAGTACCCTTTCTAACGCATCTTCACCTCCAATGCCTTCGTTAGTATGTTCTTGGAGCTTGATTGTAAATTATTCCACAACCATGAGAGCTTGATGTGTGATTTTACTGGTACAAAGATGTACTACTGAATGATGTCTTTTGTTACCTCCAAGCCTTCCTATTCCATTACCTGCTTGATTTGTTCAATATATTCCTTGATCACCTGGAAGATGAATTCTCTTCCTCTGATTACTTCTAGAGATTTGATGGTGGGCATACCATGCTTCTCTGTTACAGAATCAAACCCATTATGTAGTTGATTGTATGAAACCATAGTACTAACTTGTGCTCCAAGATGTAAGTATTTTTATAGATGGAGTCTCAACTGAACTCTATCAATTTCTACAACAATATTGTCCATTTCTAAATGTTGTGGAGAATCTTGATATTTGACAGTCCACTCCTACATCTGGTCCACTCATGCTATGCTTAGGATTTTCACCACTTTCTATTCATTATTCTGAATGCCAATGAGAGGAGCCATGACCTACTCCATAAGTATCATCTCATCATATAGTCGCACCATGGTATGCTCCATTGGCCACAAATCTTCTTGTATGGTTGACTGCCACTCTATAATGTTGAAGTTCTTTGATGATAGTTGTTGGTTCTTCATTGTGAGATGTTGTACATGTTTATTCATCATAACAAGTTCTCTTATCAACCTATAATTATCATTCAAAATGTACGTAGAATTATCCTGTGTCGCTCTAGCGAATGCAACATTTGTTGCCATGACTACCCTCATATTTATTTTAGTGCTGGTAGAGATTACCTTCTATGTAGACACCGAGGCTTGATTCTGAGGACCCTTTGAGAAATATTTATACCCATATTACACGATCCTCTTCTCTAATTGATCGAACATTACACTTCATACATCCATGACTCTATCTATTGGTGGAGGTGTGATCCCCATAACTCCAAATGGAAGATGACTAGATGTGAGAGGATGTTCTCCTCGAGTGTCTGACATTGGATGAATGGTATCTTATTCCTTGAAATTTTCTTCTTCTAGCTCTTCAGTCAACTATTTTTCTTCCAATCTTTGTGTTTCTTCTTCTTCTATCCTTTTCTTCTCTTCTTCTTATGCTTGTTTCTTCCTTAGAAACTCATCCTGTTGACTCTTCCTCTGATCTTCTCTTTCTTCTCTTCTCTCCTAATTTGATATATAAGATATATATTAATTTTAAGGGACCAAATTTTCATTTCTTGTTTCTCTCGTCTATCAAGGAATATCTGATCCTTTTCTCGGGAGCTAGTTTCCTTACTTGAGGTATTATCTCCTCCTCCTACTCTTGCACTTGCAAGTACTGAGCTCATGGATCGTGGGCATGAACTAGTATCCATTAGTGGATGTGTCTTCATGTTTTCAATGTACTATTTATTTATCTTGCCATCCTTAGTTGTCGACATGGATGAGTACCACATATTGTGATTGATCCTTTAACAATGATTCCTGACAATTTTCCTAGGATCATATCCATTAAAGTATTTAGTCGCGAAGTGTAGATGCTCCAACTCTAGTATTTTTGTTGTCGTTTCCTTGTGAATATTTAATTCATACAGCCTGGTCCTTAATGGAAAACTAAGCCAACGAGATTTCTTCCTCTTGTGGAGAATTATTGATAGTCCCATTTCCACCTGATTGGAAACTTCTTACATGACCACTTTGTTGGTAATATATTGCGGCATAATATGAGGTGATATTTGACAACCGAATCACATGATGTATGTACCTTCTGGAGATACAAACTACTCTATGATATTTCTAAGTGAAATTTTCACCTTATCGGTCATGTAAGGAGAGTCAATATCAAAAATCATGTGAAAGATGACTGTAAAGAAGTGTTCAACTAATTTGTCATATATGCCTCTGAGGCTTGTTTCTGATAAGACTGTGGTAAAAGTAAACCAGGAAGTTCTCCTCAAGGTTCTAGTTCCAGTTCATTCCCGAGAACATATAATGTGCACAGATTTTGTCTAAGAGAAATGCAAACATGTAGATCTAATTTGGTGTTTAGTTCACCTGTAAAGTTTCTTTTGTCTACTGGACCTGACGCTACAACTCAAATGATAGGATATCAACCGAATTGAAGAATCTCCCACATGTAACTATTATATTTAGCATGTATATTGAATTCTCCTGCAACAATTCAATGTACTTAAGCCCATATAACCGATAATAGATGGCTATCAAGTATTGATAGACATCTCTAAGAATCTTTGTCAGATAAACTATACATGGGCGATGGTGAAACTTGATAGGCTCTTAACACCATGTTCTAATAAAATCAGTAGTGCCAAGGGTATCCCATCTTGTGTAGAATTTTTAATTTCTATATTCATTAGGTTTGATCATATTATAATATGTTTGCATTTCTTCACTAGAATAGGTGGCGAGATCACCAGAACTCTCACTGTGTAGCACAATATGACAATCATCCATATGCATAATGATCCATTCAGTTACTTCTGCAGAGGGCATGATAGGGAATATTCATATGATACTATGCATCCTGGACTTCTTGATGTTGATATATGCATGCAAATCTTCGAAGTCCCAAGGAAACTTCTCTTTCATGAATGTGTTGTATATTTTTCTCCATGTGACCTCTATATCCTTATCAATAAAGCACTGAGTATTTGTGTATATGGGAATATTGAGCCATGTAAATTCCATATGTTCATCAATGTTTTCTTATGAAAGTTATTTCGAGGTCACTTTGTGAGGCAATATGTCTCCAACAAATGACAACAAAGTGGTAATACTTGTAGCATGAACACCTGTTTGGGGAAACACACTCATAGGGAAAATATTAACTTAAAACAACCTAACAATGCATAAATACTTGTAAATCGCATAAAAAGATCCATCATAAATGATAAATACTAAAACTATGAATGATAACATAAAATAACTCAGATGCATGAGCGAATATGCATGCAAACTAGGATGGCACGCTTTCAAAGCAAGAAGGGGACATGCAAGGTCATTAAGGGATTTTTTGTGCACTCATGCTCTCAAGCAGAGGTGAAAAGTCAACTATGGCACACTGTCACACCTTGAAGGGTTGAAGGGATGAGATAAGGGGCCTTCTAGTCTTCCCTATGCACCCATGGACTCAAGGAGACAAGGAGGGCACGTTGTCGCACTCCAAAGGAACAAAGGAGGAGGTTAACAAGGCTTTGGGCCTTTACAATGCTCCCATGCACTCAAGGAATGGGAGGATGCGTTGTCATGCATGTTGAAGGGTTAGATAGAGAGGCTTTGTGCCTTTGTGATGTGCTCATGCACTCAAGATAGGATGCAGTTCTCCATGATGAAGAAGTGCACTCTTAAGGAAAACTTGATCAAATAGGGTGCAAATTTCGAGTCTAGTCAAGCTTCGAACTTAAGAAGTGTGATCTAGCTATTGGAAGCTCAGAATACGGTTTGAAGAATAGAACTTGATGCTAGGATGAGGAAGAGAAAGATCTAAAAATCTTTATAGTTGTTGTTGCATGCATGGTGGAAGATGAAAGGTTTCAATAATGTCAAGGATTTGTGCATGCGACAATAGATTAACACTTTCAATATGAAGATTCATCATAAATTCTAGAAAACAAACTAAAAAACAAATGATTGACAATAAGAAAAGAAAGAATTAACAGTGAAATTTTGAAATGCAATGGAAAGATTAAACATGCAAACTTACTTGTTGCATTGGTTGATGGAGAGATTCTTGATTCCTAGTTGTGCACCCAACTTATATGGAATGATTATGCAAGAAGAATAGTTAACTGAGTTGATTTAATGATATTAGAATGCAAAACTGCTCTATGCATGAGTTCCACTTGTTGTTGAGTCAATGGGTTAGTTAAATAAGTTAAATGGGCTCCTATTTTCTAGGAGTGTTCCCACATGAAAAAAGTTTGGCTCATGCATGCACTCACCGAAGGTGCATGTCTTTGACACAAAGAAGTGCACTCAAGAAGGGTGCATCTATTCACAATGAACTAGTGCACCTAATGAGGGCACACTCCTTCGGGCTGAAGGAGTATTAAGGGATAAATTCCC
>APFE031503465.1:2748-47465 GCA_000404065.3 Pinus taeda | reverse complement strand
TATTCGAAACAATCCAACATTTCTATTAGAAGACTCTAGTTTTCATGATTAAACAGAGATATACTTGAAAGAAAGTCATCGATAATCTCATCATACTCCATTTCAAATGACTGCAAATAAAAGTCTTCATGAAAGAACAAAGATTCATCCATATTACTTGGACAATCATGACTGTATAATTCAGAGAGAAGAAAATCATCAGGGTCATGATAATCCAAGGGTTCAATTTTATTAACGGGGAAAGGATCGACTGGAAAAATATCAAGATTAGAATATGGTTGATTGATAAAATCAGATGAATCACCATCGGGGGAAAGATGTGAATGAAACATCATTTCTTCATCAAAAAATTGATCTTCTCATTTTATGATAAGTTGAGGGTCAAAACAAAAAACATCAAAAGGAGGAGGACATGGGACAAAAGGCATGTCTGGTTCTTCCTCAAGATGCTAAAATTATTTTGGATCGAGAGGACATGGGGAATCATATTCAAAATATTTCCTTGACATCCAGACTAAGAAACAAAATTCATCATCTAATAAGTGCTAGTCCAAATCCTCGTCTAGGAAGTCATAGCAAAGATGAAGGAATTGACCAATGAATTTTTCAAGAGATTTGTTGACACCTAATCATTGGGATTGGGTGAATATATGTAAAATAGTGTGAATAGAAAATAAGGAGAATTGGAATATGAAGAGAAACTGAGAGATGAATCCCAAGAGTATCTCCCTCCATGTATATATATGGTGAACCTTAATGGAAAAACACAATTCATTTGATGATTTACCTCCTGGCCTGACATGTTAGCAGAGGACGAGTCCCTTTTTAGACTTGTAACTCCTGTATTCTTCCAATTTGCTTCTCCCATTTCGAATTTGCTGCCTGAAGATGTTGAATGCGTGAGGGTGCCAGAGGTTTTCTTCCTAGAGGAGCTATGGTGCAGTGATAGTCGAACAGAGGTGCATTAAAGTTTTCCCATGTGAATGGTATGCCAATATTTAATAACTGTGTCTATGTTATGAATATGTTGGAGGGTCAATGAGTTTGTGTTATGGTCTGTGTTATAAACAATGTTTTATATAAGGTGTATCGAAATACGATGTTTATTTATTATTGTGTTCTGACTTTGTTGTGATATTGATCACCAATACTGCATATATATACAATATATAATAATATATATATATAATATAATATAAATATATATATATATAGATAGAGAGGGAGAGAGAGAGAGAGATATGACATTGAGTTACATATACTACATACCACCTCCTCCCATATGGTGTTGCATATATTACATCTCCGCTATGTTTCCTTGGTGGATGAGCCCTAACTCCTGGTTGGCATGGCTTCGTTGAATGGTATATACTTATGACTTACCTCCTCCTACCTAGTGAATACCACCTCCCCTCTGCTGTGTTAAACAATGCAACCACCAGTCATACATTGACCCTCCTCTAGATTATATATAACTCTCAGTTAAACCACACTCAACTCTTGCAATACCAGTTATACTCCTGCCATACCAGTTTTAATACATAATGCTTATAATCATAATATATAACAGTGACCTCCCCATGCCATGCTGGCCTCCTGATACCACCTCCCCATACCACTCTATCATATGATATTATGTTGAACACTATCCTGACATGGTATATAACCCATTGGCATGACATGGTATAACATTCCCTCTATTGAATGGTATAACACTCCCTCCATTGAATGGTATAACCTTGTTACATTGAATGCTCCCGGATATAGCTACACCCCCAAATAATACATTCCCCTTAGTTTCACTCCACCATTCCAACTAATGCCTCTGTCATATACCCCTTCCCCCATATACCCCCTCCTCCATACCACTCCTCCTCCATATTACCCCTCCACCAATAACACCTCTGTCATATTCCCACCATAATTGTATTTTTCACAATATTTCTACTAGAGTGCAATTTTTTACAATGAAAGTGATTTTTTTATATATATTAGTAGCAGAGTACATTTTACACTATTTACCTTTTTAAAATGCATTCAGTAAAATCTATTGTTGGATTAGTTCTCTATGGAAAATAGAACTATCCTGAATGATCAAGGAATATAAAACACACTCTCATTTTCAATGAGCTGTGGAAAGGAGTTTGTGTAGGAGAAGGAGATAATGAACTTGCAAAGGCCACCTCCGATAAGGATATTTCCATAACGGAAAATAAGAACAACATGGAACTTGCCTTGATTGCAACATCTGTAAATGAAAAGGTGAGTCGCCATATTTCACCACTTTCAAATTCGTTTAAAGCCTTGTAAAAGTTGAAATAACAATATGACTCACACTTTGAACTTCAATGTGTCTAATTGATGATTATATTGTTCAGTCTTGAATTGAAAAATGATGAACCTCTTTCTTTAGCATGAAAAGTTAGATCCATTATGCATGATATAAAAACCACTGGTGTTCAAATAGACATTCCTCTCATATCCTATTTCATGGTACTATATCCCAATTATTCAAATTATCTTGAGTCATTGCAAGTAGGTGGAAACCTCAAGGATATTACCTTTGACTCCCTTGAGAAGAATTTTTCTGAGAGAGAGAGAGAGAATGATTTTGGGAAGAAGTTGTGTGTCCTGTACATAGAGAGAAGAATCATGCACAAGATTCTTCTAGAGGATGAGGTGGTCGAAGAGGTAGAGGAAGAAGGATTTTTAGACACAGGGGGGCAGATAGTTCCAAGGAGAAAAGTTTGATCTTCATTTCATATGATGAAATAAAGATGGAAATGATGCATCCACATGTAAGTTTCCTTGGGATAGAATTGATCAGGAAATAAAGAATACAATGGTTAAACCAATGACAAAGCGGAAGGGGAAACATCTGAATCTGCTCATTATGTTGTGGCACATTGCAATATTGGAGTAACTAACTACTTATTTAATGCTTCACTTTCTTCTTGGAGAAGTGTTTGGTTTCTTGATTCAGGGGAAGTTTTCCACATGAATTTTAGAAGATTTTTTTTTTAAGAATTTATTGACAATGTTGATAGAGAAGTATACTTTGTAGACAAGTCACAACTCAAGCCATAAGGGCTTGGCACAAGCATTCTCAAACTACCTAGTCTTCCATACTTTCTTCTGCATGGTGTTTTATATATCCTAGAGATGAGGATAAAATTGTTGTACTTGGTCCACATATAATAGCAAGGTCACTCCATTCATATGCGTTATGGCAAGGTTGAGGTCAAAAAATCATCAGATCACTCACTTGTCATGATGGGGATAGAATAAGAAAGACTTCTGACGCTGTAAGGTACCTCGACTCATGCACAAAACTTCTCATACAATTCTCATTATGATGAAGATACATTTCAATCAAGTCTTTAGGGTATGCTATATTTGGACACTTGAATTATGACAACCTACATATGTTGAAGAAAAGTGTTGTTACTCATTTGCCTACAATTCCTAGGAAACTTAAGAAATGTGATGCTTGTATCTTAGGAAATCACAAAAAAGATTCTTTTCATGATTCAAATTCCAAAGAACATAGAAAACTTGAACTTATTCATTCAGACTTACGTGGCCCATTTCCTATTCCTTCTACAAATGGAAATAAATATATCATGACATTTATTGATGACTACATCATAATATGTTGGGTTTATTTATTGAAGAACAAATCTAATGCTTTTCAAACATTTAGGAACTTTCATGCGTGGCTTGAAAATGATGCACAATGTCATATTGGCTCTATTCACACTAATAATGGAAAAGGATACAGTTCAAATGAATTTGAAAACTATATTTTCCAGCATGGGATCAAATATCAAACAACTCTGTCTTATAATCCCCAACATAATAGAGTAGCTGAAAGAATGAACAAGACGATCTTAAATATGGTACGTTCCATGATGTTTCTTAAGAATGTAAAATTAATTTTTTGGGTCGATGCAATTATATTTTTTATGTATATAAAGAATAGGTGTCCATCTAATTCTATTAGAAACAAGGTTCCTTAGGAAATGTGGTATGGTCACATTCCTTTGGTAATGCATCTTAGGGTCTTTCATTCCACCTATTATGCCTTGATACCTAAGGAACAAAGAAACAAAATCGGTGCAAGGAGTCATAAGTGTATCTTCTTGGGGTATTCAAATACCTCCAAAGCATATTGTCTCTATGATGATGTTAATAAAAAGTTTGTAGTGTCTATAGATGTGACCATTCTTGAATCTTCCAAAGCTAACAATTTTGTTGAACGACATCTTGATCACTTGGATATATTCAAAAATTCCAAGTATTTTCAAGAATTTGATAATGGGATTTCACATCTTGAAGTGGGGGATTCCTATAGTGGATCAATCTATGGAATCTTCTTCTGAAGCACTCTCTCCCCCACTTGAAGCTCTAGCCACTGATGACACTTTGAGTGATGTGATTGATATAATTGGGAGACTCAATCTTGATTTACCCCACCTAAGTTAACTTCGTAGCTCGGGCCATCTCAGAAAGGTCCTACAAAATGGCTGACAAAGACACTTGAAATTGTTCGTCCTAATGAGGTTGGAAAGACAGGAATGAGAAGCACAACCAGACAAAATGAGGGTGATGTAGACTATTCTGATTCACCTTTTGTTATGGATGTTTCTTATGATTGTCAATTGAATTTGTCTACAGATTTTGAACCAAATTCCATCAAAGAAGCCTCTTCTCATGATAAATGGAAAGAAATGATGCAGAAAGAGTATGATTCCTTGATAAATAATGGAACTTGGAAGTTGGTTAATCCTCCATTACAAACCTAACCAATAGGCTTCAAGTCGGTCTACAAGAACACATATAATTATGATGGATCACTTGAAAAGCACAAAGACAGCCTTGTGGAAAAAGGTTTTGCATAGAAGGAAGGGGTCGACTATGAGGAGACTTTTTCTCCCATAACAAAATGGGCTACCATCCAGACATTGTTTGCCTTGGGAACTCATAATGGTTGGGAATTCCATCAAATAGATGTAAAATTGCTTTCTTGAATGGACATATGAAAGATAATATTTTTATGTCCCAACTAAAAGGATTATTTATGAAGGGTCAACAACTTAAAGTATGCAATCTTGTAAAATCCTTGTATGGCCTCAAGCAAGCATCGCGAACTTGGTATGAGAAGTTAGCTAAGCATCTTCTGAAAAAAAACTTCAAACATTATGATCTTGATGATGCAACTTTGTTTGTCAAGAAAGTTGGCAAAACAATTGTATATCTCCTGGTGTATGTAGATCATATTTTGATGACAGGGAAGAATGTGAGTTATCTTCCATCCTTAAAGAAGGAATTGAGGAAAGGATTTGAAATCATTGACTTGGGGTATGTTCACTACTATCTTAGTATTTAAGTAACTCAACATCTGAAGTTTATATTCCTCTCTTAGAAGAAGTACATTATATATATGTTGAACAAGTTTGGCATGGCTGAGTGCAATCCATTGACCACTCTAGTGGAACATAACTTAAAGCTCCATGCACTAAAGGAAAAAAAACTTGAGGATACAACAAAGAATAGAAAACTTGTAGGAAGTCTCAACTACCTCACTACTACCAGACCAAAAATTTCATTTTCTATTGGAATCCTCTCTAGGTTTATGCAAAATCCTTGTGAGTGACATTGGTTTGCTGCAAAAAGTGGTCTAAAGTACTTGAAGGGAACTCAGGAATTTATACTTCAGTATACACAGGTGTGAGACTTCAACTTGATTCGATACTCTAATTCAAATTTCGATGGAGATAAAGAAACTTGGGTACCTACTTTAGGTTATGCTATGAGTCTTGTATCAGGAACTATCTCTTGAAGGTCACACAAACAATCAGTTCTAGTAGATTCCATAACAGAGGTAGAATATGTGGCAGTAGTTGAAGCAACAAAGGAAATTGTGTGGATCATGAAAATTCTAAAATATTTGTAGGTGAAACAAGTGCATTCAACTCCAGTCATGATTGACAACACCTTTTCAATAACTTTTTCCAAGAACCCAAAGTTTCATGATCGAACAAAGAACGTCAATACAAAATACCATTTGATTTGACATTATGTTGAGGCCAATACAATCCATATACGCCATTATTCCATAAATGGACAGATTGCAAACATCTTCACCAAAGCACTTGGAAGAGAAAAGTTTGAAAGACTCGAAATGATGCTTGGACTCACCAACTTCCCTTTAGATTAATGGGGGGGTGTTGACACCTAACCATTTGGATTAGGTCAATATATGTAAAATAGTGTAAATAGAAAATAAGGAGAATTGGAATATGAAGAGACACTGGGAGATGAATCCTAATTATCTCTCCCTCCATATATATATCTATGATGAGCCTTAAAGGAAAAACACAATTTATTTAAGGAGTTACCTCCTGGCCTGACAAGATTCATGGGGTTCTATTCTAAGTTGATCGATTTCATTAAGAACATATTGATAGTCATATTTGTCAATGACATGGCGAAGCTCATTAACCAAATGATTGAAAGATGTGATAGAAGTAGTGGGTAAAGAGTAGCACCATTTATTTGCACAACCATCCAATGTAAGGGTAAACAATTATGCGAGAATTTCTTCAGAATAAATGGAACTTGGAAAGAAAAATTGAATGAATTCAATCGCGTAATCAAGGACAATTTTCATACCCTTTCCATTGAATTCAACATGTGACAAGTTATGTAAAAAGTATGTGGGGATTCAAAGACTTAAAGATTTGGTAAAACACCTCAGGATTATTATTTAGTATTAAGTCATTAGACGTAAGAGATTAAAAAAGACTTCACAGGCTCATCTTGTCATTTGACCCTCCTTCTAGCACCAAAAATGTTGATTTATCCTAAATCTTTTACAAAAATTATTGTGGATCACAAAAGCCTTAGATTAAATGTTGACAGTGTTGGATGTAAGGGATTCCCATGATGTGAAATCCCAATTATACCTCACATCGTTTCGTGTAGGAATCCCCTCTGGTCATTCAGTATGGCCATTGTTGGAACGATTTAAAGACATGCCTTGGGTAGTAACCAACACAAGAGAACACACACTACTTTGGGCCAACATGAATATGAGCTTTGTGAGACATCTAATGTAAGGTATATGAGGGAAAATTCCATGGCTGGTGAGAGAAATTAGCCACTAGTTAGATAAGTAATAGTACTATCCAAAAGAGGGGCCCAGGAATAAAAATAAAGACTTGTTGAATATTTGCAGATTAGTCCCCTTAGTAAAAAATAATCTTTAAATCATAACAACATTCATTCAATAATATTCATAACTAAGGAAAAAAATAGTTCATTAACTTAGTATGTAGATAAAACAACATATATTATAAACATGACCAGAATAGTCCAACTACATCTACGATACATGCATAAAGGAATCTCAATTGATTGAGCTTCTGATTAAAGTTGTAGGATCCCAAGTACACTCTTACATGAATGAAACACTGTATCCAATAGTGGAACACGAAGCCACAACTTTCTTCTCCAAAGAATGATTTATCTCCTATGTCTTAAAATATAAGCCAAGGCAAAACCTCTAGAATCTAAAGCCTTCCAAAGTCCCTTTGCTTGAGTTACGAGGAGCTATTTATAACAATTGACAATGAACTTTGATCTTCCTCATGACTCTTTGAATATTATGACTGTTCATATTCTATACATGACTCATTACATTCCAATGTGTAGCTTTTCATATGTCACATGTGTCCCTTGGACTCCATTACATCAGAAAATTTAAAAATGAGACAATGGCCTAATAAGACAAAACCTACAATGGGTTAAAACTCGTTAAGTGGATAAATGATTTTCTTCCTCATCGAGTTCACTTGTGATGTAATCGTGCCATGCTATGAAGTCCCCTTTGTACTACATATTCACCAACAATGGCTCTATCAGTATGTTCTAGGAGCTTAACAATAAATTATTCCATAGTCACGAGTGATCTAGGTGGATATTGGTGGCCAACCACCTATTCCACCTAGACCTCTAATCAGTTTCATCTATTTCCTTGTTTATTGCAGCATTTAGTATTTTTAGCATTTTTTTGGGTCTTAAACTTCTAGAGAAGTTTTGACCCCCTAAATGGTTTTTTTTGAGGTCCGCAATACACCCATATCTGTAAGTAAGGGCCTTCTATAAATCCTATATTACTCGAAGATATATTTGCAACAAGGTATTGTACTCACCAAACAGAGATAATATGACCAAGTTACGACCCTGAGAAGTTGGTTTCCCAACTAACCACAACGTGACCCACAAACATTTGGCGTTCCATCTCTTGGGGTTATGGTTTTGGTTGTTTAGGGTTTTTATTTATTGTTCAATAATAAATAAGCCCTTCAGCCTCATTGTAAGATAGTTTAGAGGCATGTAGTCGCCACATCTCTTCTCAGAGATAAGCTACCATCGCTCGAGCTAGTTTATTTCCATTCTATTTGTAAGCATGCTTCAGCATTTGATATTAATGAAATGAAGTTTTCTTTTTTCTGCATCTCTATATTCATGGTTATATCTGTAATTTGTTTCATTCCTTTTTAAGTTTGGATCGGTGGTATCAGAGTGGTATGATCTTTCTCTATTTTTCTTTTCATGTCCCCAAAGAGGTTGGGACATAAGGCGTTAGGGGTCGAACTGGTCCAACCATTGTGAGTCCAACCTCGCAAATACTGATGACCTCCAATGGCAAAAGAGAATAAGGATGAGAGGGTAGGATATCCTTTCAAAATATTTCTCAAAGAACACCTCGAGTGACAGAGGAACACGATTATGGAAAACTTTTCCTAGATCCTTCAGCGAGGTGACACATCTTCTTCTAACAGCCACTTTCGAAGCACCACACCCTTTAAGGTACAGGTTAACTTTGATATCCCCATATTTTAAGATCAAATAGATGTAGACACCATAGATAAATGGTTAAATCTGTTAGAAGGATAGTTTTCTGTTGATGATTTTTCCTGCCAAGAAAATATTACTTTTGCACTTCTCAAAGTTTCCACCCACATCGAGAACTGGTGGGAAAATTACGTGAAAGGAAGGACGAAAATACACCCTCACTATTTTTAGCCAAATGCACTTGGAATTCATTCCAGGATGCCATTAAGGAGTAGTACTACCCTATTGTTAGCTATGAGGGTAAATACATAAATTGGACCACGTTATGGTAGGGAAGGGACCAAGATGTGCTAGAGTTTACCAAATTTTTTCATAACCTTCGCACAAAGTTGGGTATCAAGTATTTTGAGATACATTTGGCACTCAAGTACAACAATTATCTACACTAGTACATCTAGGATGAGATGGAGTTCTTGGATATCTCCTCGCTTAGCACGACATAGTGATACACTATGTGGATTGAGAAAAAGTTTAAACAGAAGAAGCCCGATTTTGGATATACAAATCCAAAGCGAGGAAAGGTGCCCCAACACTGTAGAGCAAAGAAAAAAGCCAAGGTTGAGTGACGTAGGACAACCTGCCAAATCCGTAAGAAAAGTACAAAACCATAAAGACAAAGAACAACATGGGAAAATGGCGTGAGTTCCATAAAATCTCCACTCACGACACAAGTGAGTGTCAAGCTAAGTAGTCTCTGGTGGCTGACCCGAAGGATTTTGAGCCAAATGCATGTTCAAACTCTAAGTCAGAACTCGACAGGGGAAATGAAAAATTGTAGCATATCATTGATGCGAATCCTAATTCTATTATAGCCACCACCAACATCTATAAGAGTGATTCTGAAGATCCAAAGGAGTGGGAATGCCTCTTCCACTCACAAAATGTGGGTGGAGGGCTCTCTATTATAGTTCATTATCGACAGCGGGAGCCAAAATAACCTCATTTCAATAGAGGTCGTGAAGTGGCTAGGCCTACAAACTATAGCACATCCACAACCATACACCATTGGATGGCTTCACCAAGGACGAGATCTCTATGTCATCCAACAATGTCACCCTCCCTATAGCATCAAGCCCTTCATGGATGAGGTACTATGTGATGTTGCTCCTCTTGAATTTTATGATGTATTATTAAGACAACCATACTTGGGGAAGTGACATGTTTTTTATGAGTCTAGACCTCACTCTATGATTATTAATTTCATAAATAAGTTGTACAAGATATAACAAGTAGCCCGACCTACCACCATCTCTTTCATCTCTATAAAGAAATGCAGTAATATCATTTTATAGACCAGGAAATTTGTTTTCTTTATGATTCACCCTCAGGGAAAGAAGAAGATTGTGGTCACAATGTTGTACTTCTTTCTTCTCAAATATGTACGAAAAGAACCCAGTTAAGATTGTGGATGACAAACAATCTCAACAATATAAATGGTTGTTAAACATTGTAGACCTACAACAACTGATAGAAACAAAACATGCCAAAATTCTGATCTATGCCATAATTATAGTTAAACAACAAAAAGAAATAGTAATAACTTTAATAGTCCAATGGAAAATAGATATACAAAGAATAGTTTTATTATAACACTTGTGAAGGGAACGAATAAATGTTACCCATTCCCCTCTATGGGATGGGTTCTTGGCTATCCTCAAACATCTTAAGCTTGTGTAGAGTCTCTCTCCTCTATAATGTGTAAACCCAACAAAATATGGTGTGAAATAATGAAAATAATCAGAGTGACAATAGTGAGTGCAACAATAAAAATAATCAAAAGTGAAAAATGATTGGAAAACCCTTCTATTTATAACAAAATATTAATCTATCCTCGAATAATGAGCAATAATAAAATATTATTAACCCTATTCTTGGAGTAACCACTTGGCATATTTTATTATATTTGGTTATGAGGGAAAAAGTATTTAAACTTTTATTTAGAAATAATAAATAAATAATGATTTATTTATCATCTCAAGCAATCAGTTAAGTGATAATAAACAAATAAGGATTTATTTAATTATTTCTATGGGATTTAGTCAAATTTGACAAAGAATAATAATTAATTAGTGATTAATTAATTATTATTAGAGAAAAATAAGATAATTAATGATTCATTTGTTTTTTTCACAATTGGGTTAAATATGACAAGGAATAATAATTGAAAAGTGATTTAATTAACTATCCCTAGAATAAAATCAAATAAGTGATTTATTTAATTATTCTTCATGGGCTTAACTATAAATTACTTAACAAAGGTGGTTTATTAAGTACTTTCTCATGGTGAAAGCAATTTTACTATGGTAAAATTGGCTTTAGATGGTGTACATCAATCAGTCTAGTAAATTAGGCTAGACGATCAACTTTTTGGTGGTAACAGATTGGCCCCCAACTTACAAGTGTTAGGAGCAAAATGTATGAGAGAAGTACATTGTAAAGACACACTTAATATACAACATAGGGGAGTCAAAGAGAGAGAGAGCACAATAAAACTGAAGTGAAAGAGGATAGGAACAGGGGGGAGAGACTAATGCAACTCTCCTCTTATGTTGTGGTACCGGACCTCAATGAGGCGGGGGAGGCATACCCATAGCCACCGAGATAACTTAGTAAAAAAATAATGGTCTACCTAGAAACATAAAACCGAGGAATGAAATACATGTTGGATCATACATGACATGTTGGCATAATAGAGCTAGAAAATAATACAATGTGTCCCATATACATAATGCACCTGGAAAAATGTGATCTAGGACTGAATACAATAATATCTGAGTACATGAGATATAATGGTCCTTCGCTCAAAAATGGGTGGGAGGGAGGGTAGAACAACCAGAGAAGCCCTGCTGAACAAGGAAGGGCACTGCAAATTGAATGGATCATCAGACGGAGACGTGCATGCTATGAACCCTGCAATCGATAGCAACCCAACCCATAAAATCTACGAAACTACATCTGAGGTTGTATCATAATAGGAATGCATCTAGACATGTGGGGAGCTACCTGAAGAGCCACCCCCTCATGAGGTCTGAAACATCTCACACACACCTGGGAATCACTGGTACAATCTGCTTCATCACTGGACCATCAAGTCTATGAATCGTGAACATGACACGAACAAGTAAAAAGGAAATAATGAAACCCTTTTCTCAATCCAAGGTGTCGAACAAGAATGGAAGCTAGAACCAAGATACACCACCCTCTAGGCCGTTCTTTTGGAATAAATGAGTTGACGTCGACAAAATAGGGCCCTTGTTATAGACATATTTGGGCACATCAACCCCAAACTTATATGTCGATAAAATAGGGCTCATCAACCCCTAAAAGCATTATTTCATACCCTAAAGGAACATATTCATCTAAATACATCATTCCCCAAAAGTTCCATCTAAGAAAACATCCAGAAACTGCCTAAATTGAACCATACTGACTGCTCCACTGGAAAAGTGCGATGCATACTAAGTGGTACACTGCCAGGGTGCAAAGCATACTGTTTAGGCCTTCTATGGGGTGCAATGGGCAAATATGGACAAATGTCCAGGAAATTTGTTAGTTGATTGCTTATGAAACCTTCCAGAGCTTTCACCTATGCCACTTGCCTCTCTGAGTTCACCCGAGGATGACTAAGGGATCTAAGGAAATCAAATCCCTTCTCTTATGGAACCCATTGTAATAAGTGGAATGACACTAATCGAACCCCATAGATGACTCACACCCTTGAAAACATCTATAAATGGATCCCTCATCTAAGAGATCTAGAGGCTGGAATATTATGAATTGCAAGGAAGTGCCGATAATTTGTAATTGAGGAAGGAGCATTGTATTGTTGGAGTGATCATGCTATTTCATGAGGTGAATAAGGATTGAAGCTGGGAGGATGATGCTAGATTTGACAACTGGGTTGTAATTCTTCCTTCTATTAATAAATTTCTTCAAGTTTTCTTCCATATGATTATGCAATTGTGAATGTTATCATTTGTGAATGCTATCATTTGTTCATTATATATCTGATTCTGTAATGTTTATGTTGTAATAGATCACGATGCTTTGATGGTTCTTTGTTGTTGTACTTGTGTAGGTACTCTCCAAGCGTGTTAAGTACAGGGAGGAGTTGGAGGATCTATCAAAGGGGAGAGAGAGCATTCAAGGGATCAAGCGAAAGTTCCAGGTTGGTTCCATTATCTTTCTCTTGTCTGTTACACATAGAAGAAATCGTTGAATTGCTTTAAACTGTTGTTTCTAGGGTAGCTGCCAAACCTAGAGGGTTAGCATTCTATAGGAATACTAGTTTTCCGAGAAACAAATTGGCAACTCCACTGGGGAATGAACAGATGTTTGTTTGTTGTTATTGTTTGTTTTATGTTCAATTTGATAAACTATAGACAGAGTCTCAAGTCATCCAGGTAGCCTTCGAACTGTTATTGCTCTGCAATTGCATAGTAGATGAGTGTTGCTTCAGTCAATCTTTGGTTTAGTTTATGAATTAAACATTTGAATTACAAGCACACCTAGATGCACTTTTGGTAGCTCAATAACCTCTCAAGACATTCCATTATACTTTTCTCATCATTGTTCATTAAAACCCGCCTTAACTCATTGAAAACAGCTCCACATTTGAGCCAAAACCCATTTCAATTGCACTCAATGGACCATTGCACTGTCTTCCATTATGACTCAGTATGCATAACACCTCTCGAGTGTAGTAAGTGTGATGCATCTCAATTTCTGTGAAGCCTAGGTGTGATAATTGACTAAACTCTTTTTACATATTGAAATTGAGGGTTTTGACCTTGTTTTTAGTTTTGTTTGGTTGTTTTGCTAAAAATGAACAGTGCCTCTTTACTGAAGCTTACTTGTATCACTTAGATCAGCCTCAATTACATTAGGATTAGTGAATTTTTTTGTGTATTTGCTCCTCATTTACAATCCTTTGTCGAAAAGTTGTTTTAGTCGATTTGTCGCTTTGATAGAAAAAGTGTCGTAATTGTCGTTTTGTGTCGAAAAGAGAAGTGTAATAAATTCTTCCTTCCCTTGATAATTGATTGAACTTTTTTTGATGCATTTGATTTGATTTTATTACATTCAAAGCATTGAAAGAATTTTTGTTCAAAATTTAAAGTGTCGTTTTTTAGTCTTCCTTTCTCTTTTGAAGAAGAAATTGTTGAAAATGTCTTTTTGAGTGAAATATTTCAGATCTATGCTACATTTAGTTTTCCTTTTGGCATTTTTCACATTAAGGAGAATGAAAACAAATACATGCATTTGCATTTATCATTTTTTGATTTGTGTGCGAAAATAGGATTTAGGGAAATGCACTAGTGTGTGTTCTTTTCTCTTTGCTTAAAAGCACTATTATCTTCTTTCCCTAATAGCTAGGATTTTCACTGCTTAAATAAACAAAGATTGTTTATCATTGTAGATTGCATCTTAGGAATTTCAGATCATCATCACGCATTGAACCATTGAAAGGAAAACTCTAAACAAGATCAACATTAAAATGAATTTCAGTGAACCTAAGAATGCTTTGGAACTTAATGCAACATATCTAGAGGTCTAGGCTAGTGACATGTTCTAGCATCGTTAAAACTAGTGGCTATCGTTTTTATTGAAGGTTGGGTGATTCTTCCTCCTTGATATGAGAAGTGCTAGTGCGGAATTGTGCTCCCCGTACTGTCGCGTATATATTGGGAGACCACAATCGGCTTAAATCCTTTATCCATAGGAAATTGAGTTTGTTGCCTTATTTATCGTAATGCACTGAACATAGCATTTGGGAAGATTGAATACCGTACATAAGTCCTTGGTAATTTCTTTTTAATTTATCACCAAGGTGTATAATGCAGTTTTGCGATTGGTTTGGTAATCCCTCTGTCTAGATTTTCCAGAGTAGTCACTTTCATTCCTTTTCTACTCTTTAAAAGAAAAGGTCCATCTAGGCACTTGTCTTTTCAGGCTCATTAAAAATCAAAGGAGACTAGAGTCATCTTTAGCTTTTTATCAACTCTTAAAAAATGAAAAAGCAAATTTTTGTCCAAGCGTCATTGAAATTAATTTAATTCGGAATAACATCCCTATTCCTTAGTTGACATTAGGTTGAGACATATGGCGACAAATCTAGAGTCCATTGATCAAGGAATCCCTTTTGATGGGAATCCTAGTCCTTTTCCTTCTTTCAGAAATATTGGTGCTCCTTATATGGCTACATTGTCCCTTCCGAGATTTACCATTGGCTTGCCAATATGGTTGTTTTCAACCTCCTTGGTTCAAAATGTCGAGATTTCTTTGAAATCGAGTACACCTCCAACTAGACAAAATCAACCTCCAGTTGATCCTGAAGTTGACCCTTTGCCTTCTTCCTCGTTTGTTTCTCCCTCCCCCTCTTCCCCTTCGCTTGGTGAAAGTATCGGTACTAGTAACCAAGTGGCTAAGAAGAAGAAGAAAGGGAAGAATAAGAAGAAGAAGAAGCCAACTCAGCAAGGGGGCAACCAAGCAACCATTGCTTTGAATGCAACATCTAATGAAAATCCATCCATTAAGCCTCACAAAGTTAAATTCCATGCATAATTTGTTCAGAAGACCATTTTCATCGAAATTGTCCTTACTTTCCTCAGATCTTGAAAGAATGGTCTTCCCATTCACACCATCCTATGTCATCAACCTTTGGAGATCATGTTGGTAACACACCATCAACTAGTGATAGTAAAGTTCATGGACAGAAGGGAAAGATTAGGATTCCACGTAGGTTATGTGAAGGTAATCACTCCTTTCACCTTTGTCCTCTTTTGGATGAAGCCAAAAGAGTGTTGGATAACCATCCTACTTTATCGCAACAACTTCCATCTAGTTACAGGAAACTCTCCCTAAATCCCTCAATAGTTGATGAACCAACTAACTAAAATCAATTGTCGATCGAAACCACTCTCTCTGAAAGTGAATCCTATGAGTCTATACCCGACCAAAATCAACAGATCGAGGTAAACGTTTACTCAATTTCACCTTCAGCTAATCGTACCTTTCCCGAAGAGAGTGAAAAAGATACTGCACAAGTTCTTTTTGTTACTTCGGATTCCAACGACCTTGGGGGAAATCAGCATGTTCCATCAAGACAGGAGGAAAATCCTCCAATTCTCGTAACTCAAAGGGTTAATTCTCCCATTTCTTCGATACCCCCTCCAAGTAGTCTAGTCACTTCCTTTGATTGGAATCGAATGGCAAGATCCCACCTTCCTTCTTATGTGCCTTTCCAGATCATAGTACAAGTTTTTAAAATGATTGTGTCTGGCACTATTATAGATGAAGGTGCATCAATGAGTATCCTTTCCTCAACTACTTGGAAAGTTCTTGGTTAGCCATCGCTTGTGCCTATTACACATAATCTATTAGGCTTTGACAAAGGAACCAATCAACCATTAGGGATCCTTCCTCAGTTACCTATCACTTTGGGAGGAAAAACTATTTATCTGAACATGATGGTAGTCCTAGGACCTTTAGATTAAAATTTACTTCTTGGGCGTGACTATGTTTATCACATGGGAGCTATTGTTTCAACATTATATCGAGTGATTTGTTTCCTGCATGAAGGTAAAATTGTCACCGTTGACCAGCTTTCATTTCCTCGTCCAAATATGGCTCCTAGTCAACCATCATCCCTAAATGGTCCATTTATACCAACGATATCATCTGTGCCATGGGTTAATTATGTGGCAACTTGTTACATACCTGCATTGACTGACGATCAATTCAGTGATGTTGTACATTATGTACTAGGGGCATTAGAACCAGATCTCTCCTTCATGACCACTTATGAGTTGTGATCAAGGGATACGTGGATAATTCCTAGTCTTGTGTCAACCTTTTTAGAAAATGAAACAAAGGGTTCAAGGATAGTTCTTTTATTGTGTCAACCTCGTTAGAAAATGAAACAATAGTGGTAAAGATAATTTTCCCTGTAGGTTATGTGATTGGTCTATAACACCATTCACCTTTGTCTATCTAGACGAAGCTAAAGAGGTGTTGGATAATCATCCTACTTCATCACAGTGACTTCCATATAGTTATAGTAGACTCACCCTTTCATCAAGCCGGGGGCATGCAAACCAACTCAAGAATACTTTCTTCATTTCGAGCTTCTGTAAAAATGTAACTGAAGCCAAGCATATTTTCTTCATTTCGAGCTTGTGTAAAAATGAAACTGAATGTAAGCATAGTTTCTTCGTTTCGAGCTTGTGTAAAAATGAAACTAACTCCAAGCATAGTTTGTTCATTTCAAGCTTGTGTAAACATGAAACCGAATCCAAGCATAGTTCCCCATGGTTCAAGCTTGTAAAAAAAAAACCCATTTACAGGTAACTAACCTTTGTGATTGCCATTCTATCAGCCTTTTGAACCTTGGTTGTGTACATCTCATCACCACCATCTCTTCGGCCGATCATATGCTTCCACTAGGTTATTTTACCCTTTCTGAGGAATAGTCGCAATGAGTGGTCTTATTAGCCAACCTCTTCACAGAAATCAATATGTTTTTAGAAGTTCTGAAATCACCAAAACTAGTTGCTACCCTAGACACCACTCGTTCCTCAAAATATAGTCATCTTTAAACTCTTTTCAGACTCGTTAAACATGAAAATATTGTCGAGTGCTTGTCTTTTTCAGCTCGATAAAGTGATTGGAAAAGTCATTCCTTTTGTATTATTTTATCCTTTCTCATACCTAAGGGATTATTTTATGAAAAAGAACTTATGGAGTTTCCTTTTTGTCCCTTTTCAAACTCTCTAAACATTAAAAGGACTGAGTTATCTTGGGTGTTAAACTCGTTAAAACAATAGTGACAAACTTGTTCATCTAGATGAGACTGAGTTTCATTGTCGCTAGACTCATTAAAACATTAAATAGCGACAGGTTTGCCTGAAGGGTGAATAATAGAACAAGCATATGTTATCCTCCTCAAGCATGACAAAAATAAAAAGGTACTGGTCAACGATGAATGGGGAAAAAGGGGAAGAAAACTTGAAGAATTTATGGTAGCAGGTTGCTCTTGAACATGACACTTTCACTTCATCACCATTATTGAGTTGGGTTGGGTTATTCTGTTCGTCGGTCATCTCACCATTGGTGTTTCATACCATCCAACTTTTGGGGTTAACGCTACCAATTCATCTCAGTGTCGCCAACATGTTCAAGACAAGTCATTCAGTTGAGAAACCACCATCCAATTAATGTCTCATCCACTGTAATACCTCCAACCTTTATTTTTTTTTATGACGTCCATTCCTGAACCTTGTGTCGTCAGTTCATTTTCACCTCCATAAATCATTTTCTTCGTTTCGTGTCGTAGATGTGGGATACGTCAAGGCCCTCCTACGATGAGTCACTTCTTGTCAACATTAGCTCATTATCCAAGAAGTTGACTTAGAAACACCCCTTTTAGTGCTTTGAAGCTTGCATACATCAATGGCAAGTTTCTCACGTTTGGTGACAGGTTGACATCAATGGCCTTCGACTGAAAGATTTTTCATGTTGTTCGACGTCAGATCATATATTCACACCACGCGAATTGTACTATAGCACCTTCAGGGTCATTATCATTATCAGTGATTCGTCTTGCATCTGTTAATAGCTTACATCATTGGCTAGTAATCAGGCGATGCCTTTCCATGTTTGACTTCAGAACATCTCTTCACATGGATTGACTTGTACATCGGGTGAAGATTGAACGAGTTTGAAGACCTCGAATCTAATTTCATCCATCCGGGATGCAGTATATTTAGGGACATAAAAACATCAAATGTACAAAGGCTCTGCACAGATGGTCATCATAACCATGGATGATGACTCTATATCTGAAGAATCACCAGTCTGCATCTGCAGACGATTATCTAATCTATGTACAAGAAATGAATTTATAAAGCTGAGCATGGGAATGCCTCCCTCAGTTAGATCATGAAAATTACATTATGATGATGTATTGTGTTGTAACTTATGCAGGTCACCTTCTAGTTTCAAAACTTCGGATCCTCATGATAAAGCATTTCACCCGACATCAATATTTACAACTTCATGCTTTAGGGGGCAACTGTTATAGACATATTTGGGCACATCAACCCCAAACTTATATTTCAATAAACTACGGCTCATCGACCCCTAAAAGAGTTGTTTCATACCCTAAAGGAACATAGTCATCTGAATACATCATTCCCCAAAAGTTCCATCTGAGAAACCATCCAAAAATTGCCTAAATTGAACCATACTGACTGCTCCACTGGCAATGTGTGATGCATACTGGGTGGTACACTACCACAGTGTGGTGCATACTGTTTAGGCCTTCTATAGGGTGTGATGGCTGAGGATGGACAAATGTCTGGGACATTTGGCATTTGATTGCTCATGAAATCCTCCAGAGCTTTCTCCATTGCCACTTGCCTCTCTGAGTTCGCCCAAGGATGACTAGTGGATCTAAGAAAATCAAATCCCTTCCCTTATGGAACCCATTGTAACAAGTGGAATGGCACTAATCAAACCCCATGGATGACTCACACCCTTGCAAACATTTATAAATGGATCCCTCATCTAAGAGATCTAGAGGCTGGAATGTTGTGAATTGCAAGGAAGTGTTGATAGTTTTTGTAATTGAGGAAGGAGCATTGTATGTTGGAGTGATCTTGCTATTTCATGAGGTGAAGAAGGACTGAAGCTGGGAGAATGATGCTAGATCGGACAACTAGATTGTAATTATCCCTTCTATTAATAAAGTTCTTCAAGTTTTCTTCCATATGATTATGTAATTGTGAATGTTATCATTTGTGAATGTTATCATTTGTTCATTATATATCTCATTCTGTAATGTTTTTTTTGTAATAGATCACAATGCTTTGACAATTTTTTGTTGTTGTACTTGTGTAGGTACTCTCCAAGTATGTTAAGGATGGGGAGGAGTTGCAGGATCTATCAAAGGGGAGAGAGAGCAAGCAAGGGATCAATTGGAAGTTCCAGGTTGGTTCCATTATCTTTATCTTGTTTGTTAAAGATAGAAGAAATCGTTGAATTGCTTTAAACTGTTGTTTCTAGGGTAGCTGCCAAACCTAGAGGGCTAGCATTCTATAAGAATATTAGTTTTCCCAGAAACAACCCTCGATAGGTGAGGCAATGAGGATCCTAAACTAAGGCATAAGGGAAAAGATTAATGTGACTGGTGGAATGATACCATGGATAATGGGAAAAGTGGTACCGAGGGACAAACATACGACTTCCCTTATCAGAGCATAAAGTGCATGGTTGACCTGGCAACATTTGACTTAACTCTAGAGGGGATGGGGGTAGTATGACTGTAGGTCAAAATGGGAAACACAGGATGAACGATATGAAAATATGGATGGAATACTGTGAAATGATAGAAAGGGAAATGAAACAGACTCCATGGGTGCAAGGGTGACTCATCGAGGATGCTCTGAACAAGGGTGACCCGATGATGCTGCCACATAGAATAATCCCAATGGGGACCATCAAAACATGAGGAAATGATGGTCACTCATGACAGAAATTGACACGTGGTACAACAAGTATTAAGGGGAGGCGGACCTCAAAGTACAAGTGCTTCTTTATGAAGAAATTTTATTTTGAGTGGCGACGAAGTTACCCTTCTTGAAAAAATGATTTCCTGGTGAAGTGTAATATCATCAAAAGCTGAGGAAGACCCATTATAGAGCTTGATACAAGATTTCCAACATTCCTAATAGTTCATCAAACCAAGCTATGGTCCAGTCGCAATGAGCATCAAAACAATTGTGGGTTTCTCTGTAAAAAGGATGTTTTCCCTCCAATTTGAGAGGAGGAGGAGACCCTAAATCCTGTGGAGATCATAGCGGACAAACTGACCATTAGAATTAGGATCTATGAATTTCAGGCAAGTGGCCTTACTTGTCTAAAGATGGCCTTAATGCTTCTTGGAATGATGGTTCCTGGTGAAGAGTTAGGGGAAGAGAAAAACAAGAATGAACTACTAGAAGAGGTCTAGAATCATCCTCACCCACGAACTCAAACATGAGGATTATGTGGAGATAGAGTAGAATATTTGAAGATATGGTATCAAACATCTATGATATGTGATGTCTATATGGCTAGCCAGAGAGGTTGGTAGGATAAACTATCCAAGGAATGGGACTATAATCGACCATATCTAGATCTAGTTGGATCTAGGCCGATATTTATGTTAATCGATTGAGAACATAGCGAGGGGAAAACCATCATGACCCTAAGAATGGGATACTGCCTGCAAGCATATGTGATGGAGGGGATTGATCTGGTATGCAAGGATGGGAATAACTCCCCCTAGCAGGAGAAGTTCGTGGAGCACCATTGTGTTACGAGTGCTCAAAAAGGGGATTTAGGCATCTTGTCCCAACTCGGCACAAGATCCTCCAAAGGATGATAATGAGATGTAGGGGCCTATGTGCCCCCCAAGTATGATATGGGCATACTCGATGTATTTAGAGTGGTGGAATGCAAACACTTGTATGTTTTATGTAATACATAATATGATTATGCATCTTATATGACGATGATGGTTGACCAACGTTATGTTTATGGTTGTCTTCTATGGTATACATGTGATAAATTACAATATAGAATGTTATTTTCAATGGTATCTACATAGTTATTTTGGGCTCTAGGAACATGACTGAAGGTAAGAGTTTCAAATTCACGTACCAACAACTTAACTCGTAGATATTTTCTAAATCGGACTTGGCTATGTGCATGATACACACCATTCAATTGCATGAAAAGTAGCAAGTTATCTAAACAAACATGAAGATGAAGGATGTGATGAGCAAGGGCATCGACTAAAAAGCCTATCACAACATCATATTCATCCTAGTTGTTGGTGGTAGATCCAATGCACACACCATTGGAAAGCACTAACATATTCAAGGGGGTAAAAATGGCCTAGGCTGTTGAGGCTAGATTCCTGGAGAAGTGACTTGAACTGCTGACATGACCGATATATGGTGTGGATGATGGATCCATCTAAAAGGTGCAAAATACAATGGATGAGATGATGCAATCTACCTAACTTCATGGCATAAATAAAGACACATGAATCGAAGGGATGTGCTATGAGAAAAAATTATTGAGGTAGAGCACATTAGGAGAATTAGCAAGGAAATGGCCTTCAAAATCCTCCAAAATATTCCCCCTTGGCTAGGTGCAAGGGTAATCAGGCATGGACATAGCTTCCATGATGTTCTCATCAGACTGGAATATGGTTGGAAGGGAGGAAGAATGACTACATGATATGATGACATTACCTGGTGCATCAACCTGAGAAATAAGGTTCACATACACATCATCTTGAATGGTAGATGATGAGATGGGAGATGAGGGATTTATGGATGTTGAGACCTACGATTCTATCAGAAGAGGTCTGATAGAAGCATGCGTAGAAACCTAAGAAAGCTTTTCCTGTGAGGAACTCAAGGGTGATGACAGGTAAAGGATATGGCCTGTGGTGTCCATCATTTCGACAATGGGGGGAGGGATCACAATGGTGGGACTAGAGTCCCGCTATTCCAGTTGATTAGGGGTACCAGAATCCATTGGTAGAGGAGTAGGGGTTCCATTACAAGTGGCCTCGTATTCGCGAAGTGCTCCAAGGAATTCGTGAATTTCATCGAGACAAGGGAAACAATGGGAATAATGACCATGATTATCGAGCAAGACACAAGGGTGATTTGTGCGCAGTGTTTTGAGTTTCATTGGTGGACATGGTAAGTTAACATGGGCTTCGGGGATATTTGACTCAGGGAATGTTTCATGAACCAAGGGTTTGAGATGAGGAAGCTCGGGACAATTATTGGTGGTTTTCCCAACAACTTTACACAGCACACGGAAGTGATGGTTTTGGGGTTGTTGGGGCTTGAGGTGCTTGGGGAGCCTTGTCCTTAGGTTCTTTCCTCTTAGATTTGCCCCCTATCTAGATGATTTCACAGTAGGAGTGTGTTCCTGTTGAGGTTATGATGGAATTGAAGCAGTGGTAGGGTTCGTACGGATTGGTTGAACAGGGATTAAAGCATGATAAGCTCTTAGCTAACCATGCATAATGCTTGCAGGGGTTTTTATGTACCTTAGTGGGATCCCGAGAGTCATGTTAGGAAGGACCAACAAAGCCATGATAGGGACAGAAAATACTCTCAAAGGGGGGAATAAGAAATGAATCTAGCCTACAGGGTAGTGTCCCAGTGGAATAGCTCCTGGATGGTTAAGACTTGGATGAACATTTCCTGGTGGAAACATAGGAGAGGCACCCACAAACAGAGGAGGTCCTAGGGGGTGGTTCTAGAGGGCTTAGCTAGGATGGAAATAGGAGGGCACTGAGGAGCTGGTTGTAGATTGGATGTACCAAACTACTTGAGAGCAGCCCGTGATGCTTGTAACAAGCAAACACTCATACAATTAGGCTCTGAGATGGCGGGGAGGACCAGGGAAAGCACCTAACAATGAGGAATCTTTATAGACTCTGGGTGAGACACTGGTGAGAGGGGGTGACAACTACTTATCCAAAATTGATGAGATAATGGACTTGGATGAGGTCACAGATGTCGGCTCATAGTAAGTCAACTAATCGATGGTAAAAATCTTCCCGTCACGAAGGAAGAACATCTTGCAAAAAACTACAGATGAAATAATTGACATGGAATATGTGTAACTATGACGTAAGAGAATGTTGTAATCTAAAGGGGCATCAATGACTTCAATGTCGACATGGATAGTCTTTCTCGCATGGTCACTAGACAGACTGGGTACATGACAAGAGGCTTGGAGGAGTGTCTATCCCAAGCACGCAAAGTGATGGTGGAGGGGGACAACTCAGGTGACTTAAGTTGTTTCTAAATAGTAGCAGACATCACACACATAGATGCACCTTCATCAATAATGCATTAGGAGATTATGGCATTATAGACTCAGACTGGTATCTAGAAAGCAACAGATAATGTTTACAGAAGATGTTCTGATGTATCAATAGTGAATATCAGCAAACGATCGTTAGAAGGATCTACTGCACCCAAGGTAGTTAGTAGCGCTTTCTTTTAAGGTGGGCATGACTACAGTACTTCCAACATCACCATGCCGGCAGGTGATTGCACCAAGTCATGTACTACACTATATGTATTGGTAGCTTGGTTAGAAGCCACGTTATAGCATAATGGTCCCTTGGGGATCTTAGGAATTTCCGCAACTTTAGGTTGAGGGATATGTAGAGGACCATCTGGTGTCATAAGAGGCTCAGCAGAAGCTTTGGTTTTGGACTCAGTGGCGGATGAAGTCGATGGCTTGTCATATTGAAGCGACTGAGTTTGCAGGTTGATATCGAAGGGATTAACCTCATCATAATTCATCATAAGGATCTGGTAGTCACCAAGACCAGAAGGTTGGGGGGGATGGGCTGCTTGACATGGCTGAGGTTGAGAAGAAACAAATCCTTACTAAGGGAAAGGATTTGTAAGCATTTCCGGTTGAGGTGAAGCAATATTCTGAGGTGATTATTGACCTCTAGAAGCTGCTTGAGCTTCCCACATTTTGTGCATATGGGGTAAGAGGGGACACTCATGTGTATAATGGCCACGTACACCAGAACATGCACAAGGCTTATTCATACAAACAACCTTGTTCTACTTGGGATGGTTGCCTTGTTGCTGGTTGTTGGTGTTAGGCTCGTTCCCTTGGGGTTAAATAGATTGATTACAATGATTACCCTAGTTAACCTTGTTATCTTTCCCCTTTTTCTTTTTCTTCAAATTTTGGGGATTGGTCGCACTCTTGTGTAAACACTTGACCTTGAGGGGGTGGTGGCTGTTGGGGATGAGGATGCATGAGAGGTTGCGACGCTAATGCTTGAGGAGCTGGAGAGCTCAGTTGTGCATAAGGAGGAGCAATAGTTTGGTAGACAGGTTGGGGCCCTAAAAACATGTTGCTAGTAGGTGAGGCATAAGTGTTAGAGGAACTAGTGCCCCGCTGCAAATAGGCATAACTTTTTTGATTATATGGTGAAGGGTGTGAAAGGGTTCCAATGATTCTGTCGGCAGTGTGAGATGCGCCCGGTGCATTGCCACTTCTACGATGAGGGAGGTCTAGAATAACGGTATAGACATAACCAGATTATGCATAAATCAGATTATATATTAGAGTATTTTGGAGAGCTTCTTCCTCGGTTTGAGGATAATTGGACATGACGTCTTTTCCAATGGGAGATAAAAGGCTCCTAAGAAACCAATCTAGATAGACGCAGTCTTCGAAGGGAGGGGCACAACATGTTCTACGCCTTCGACGCCACTCTTGAACATGGTCAGAAAGGCAAGTGGAGGAGGACTAAAGGAATGAGGTCAATAACTCCGTACCAGTGTCATACCAAAGTAACTTGAAATATTAGAGGAATGCTTTAGCAAGCACTGCGAAAATGGAATGAGATGTGCCAGGCTAGTCTACATACCATTTTGCAGCATCTCTAGTGAGCGTGTCTTGGAATAGCTGAAGGAAAATGGAGTCACCGGTAATGGAGTTGGATGAACACCACATGTGGAACGATGGAACATGGTTGGTAGGATCCTCTCTCGCATTACCTCAAACTTTGGGATGTATGAGGGAAGCTTAGTTGGCATAGAAGGCCAACCAACATCCTAGTGTATGGGGTCATTTATCAACTGGTTAAAATACTGTAGACTTAACACAGCTATAAAGGGGAGCATGGGGGCTGCCAAAATGGTTACTGAGACTGTTCCACTACATGTGACCATTGGGATAGAACCAGAGCCAACACGAGGTTAGGTTCCTGACTAGTTGTGGATCCAGACATGGTGACGATATGCAGTGAAGGAGGGTTAGAATCAGATGAGGAATCAGATGAACCAGGAGAAGAGTAGGTATTGGGATTCGGAGTTCTATCAACTTGAACTCGGCAGGAAGGGGTAATATGCCCACGTGAAAACTAGGGGTGAAGGCCTAATAGTATCTACGACAAACACCTTGGTGGCGCATTGGTTGAATGACACACGTGACACAAAAATGGTGAAGGGAGATCAACAATATACCTTTGTCTTAGTGAGGGGAGATAAATTTATTATGTTAAGTGTTGACTTGGTGGTGTAATCCAAGAGATCTTCGCTTAAGGTGTGATTGTGTGTGGAAGTGTATTTATTGGTTAAGCCCAGACCATGTTTGTAAAAAAAGAAAAAAAATTGCTGAAAATAAATCGAAATTAACAACAGAAAATGAACAACAAAACAATTAACTAACCACACGCAAACAGGGTTTGGAAACACTGTGCTGGTTGGTGGCTAAATCGATGGAAAATACACTAAAAAGTTCAAGATATATAATTGTTGGCATGACTGGGATCAAGGGACCCTAGGTTGCTGGAAAGTGGTGCAGCAACAACAAAAAACCAGAGAAGAAGATTGCTACAAAAAGATGGCGAGATGGGTGAAACATCTAGGGAAATGGATGGGACCCTAAGGTCAATGACCAAACAAGTTGTAATATGAAATTATGGATGGTGACAACCTATCTTTATAGATCTAAAATAGAAGGGTACAAATCTGGAAAATATGGTTGAAAGCACTGCAGAAACTCAGATTGCTCACTCACCTAAACTCCTCGTATAAAGGTGGATGCGTACTAGAAGCCCTAGGGGGGCTAAATTCCACTTTGATTAGTAAATCAGAGTGGATCAAGGCCTAAGAGAGATGAGAGATAGGCCAGACAACCCAACAGATCTAAGAAAAACTTGGAAACCCAAAAATCGTAGGTACTCACCTATTTTTCAGGTGGGATCACAATTGTTGGGTTCATAAGTGCACTATGTCCTGTAGATCGTACGTTTTGGGCTAAAAAGTGTGATTTATGTTTCGTGGATCCTGGTCGACAAATATCGGAAACAATTGCTGCCTTTGTCATGGCTGGTTTCCGTGACTTGTGGAAAAGACCAGAAAGCTTGCGAAAGTCATAAATTTAACATATCTAGGGTTAAAAATATAGGAAACATTAAGAGACGTGAAAAAACAAGAAACCATAAGCTGACAACCGAAGGTCACCATAGTTTTTGGATTTGAAGTAAAAAACCAATGGAGTTGCCAATTTTTTGTGATTGTAAACAATTAGAAAATCCCAAGCGAAGTCGTCAATTTGTTGTAGTGTTTTCTTCTCAAAGATGTATGAAAAGAACCCACTTAAGATTGTGGATGACAAATAATATCAATAATATAAATGGCTACTATACATTGTATATCTGTAGCAACTAATAGAAACCAAACCTGCCAAAATTCTGATCTATGCCACAATCATAGTTCAAAAACAAAAATAAATACTAATAACTCAAATCGTGCAATGGAAACTAGATATACAAAGAATAGTTTTATTATAACACCTATGAAGGGAACAAACAAATGATACCAGTCCCCCTCTATGGGATGGATCCTTGGCTATCCTCAAATGTCTTCAACTTGTGTAGAGTCTCTCTCCTCTATAATGTGTAAACCCAACAAAAATATGGTGTTGACAATGAAAGTAATCAGAGTTACAACAATGAGTGCAACAATGACAATAATCAAAAGTGAACAATTAATGGAAAACCCTTCTATTTATAACAAAATATTGAGTTATCCTCGAATAATGAGCAATAATAAAAAATTATTAACCCCATTCTTGGAATAATCACTTGGAATACTTTATTATCTTTGGTTAGGAGGGAAAAGGTATTTAAACTTTTATTTAGAAATAATAAATAAATAAATGAATTATTTATCATCTCAAGGAATTATTTAAGGAATAATAAACAAATAAGGATTTATTTAATTATTCCTAAGGGATTTAGTAAAATTTGACAAAGAATAATAATTAATTAGTGATTAATTATTTTTTCTTAGAGAAAAATAGGATAATGAATGATTTATCTATTTATTTTTCATGATTGGGTCAAATATGACTAGGAATAATAATTGAAAAATGGTTTAATTAATTATTCCTATAAGAAAATCAAATAAATATTGATTTATTTAATTATTCTTCATGGGTTTAACTATAAGTTACTTAACTTCTGAATGCGGGTGTATACAGGGACTGAACTAACGGTAGGGGAATGGGACAGCAAGTGGCATAGCCACATGGCCACCCGTAAACCTGCACACAAAGCCATAAAACCACCTTGCAGCAGTAGTAAATGCCATTTTATTTAGCACTTGAATCAACTTGGCCACGCCAACCTACCTCGGCTCTGCATCATGGTGCCCTCAAGTAATATACTACCGACTTCCTCTGTCTCTAATCCTATGCCTCTGAGTTGCCAGTGTCCCCTGGCTGCAGTGGAGCCAAGTTCATGCATTGCTATGGGAAGACGCTGCAACATTCTCTATTGCATTGAGTTTGGACAGGGCATCCATTTTTCTCAAAGTATAATATGCAACCTGCTTCTCAACTCTGAGCCTGTTGCGCCTTCTATCTCTGATCCCCAAACTTTTATCTCTAAGCCCCATTCAGTGTCGACGTCTCGCAGGCATTCTCATCATTCCCATGCCATCATGCCCCAACTATGCCATAAAATGTGTAGCAGAAGAGGTAGCAGCAGAGGTAGACTGCCTCGCTCTCCACCTTCACCAGTCTCAGACTCCTCTGCCCCCTTGGCTAATTACGTCTCAGACCATTATCTAGATACTCGCAGTGGTAGAAGTTGCACAAGAGCTACCCACTCCCACCCTTCACAAAATGCCATTCCAGCCACTGAAATCCCCTCTAGCTCTCAGCAACCCCATCACTTAGCCCAATTCATCTATCACTACTATCTGAACTAGCCACTCATCAAAGCCACCATCATAGTCAGCTTCCATGAGGAACCATCAAGCGATGAAGGACGCCCAACCTGCACAATGGAGAAGAGGGACAATGCTCAGAGCAAGACTTCTGCATAGGAGAATACTCAAGAACCTCAGGCAAAGGATGACACGAGTGTGCTGCAGAATGATGAGGATGACCTTGACGAATATATATGTTTCATCACTGAAGAACATCCGTCAGCTGTCGAACACCCGTCAGCACCACATGGCACATGACTCACTACCTGTCTTCGTTTTTCAGGTTTTTGGAAATCACATCTATATGTTCATTTTATGAATTTTTGAGTAATTCGTTAGTTTTGAAAATGAAGTCAACAGAATTTTGCTACATTTTAATATGTTGGTTTCCCCTGCGGGCAGCAAACTCTTTTTTTGGATTGGACTGGTTTCCATTTTCAGGCAGTCTCAATCTTAGTTTTAATGTTCTATGCCATGAACATTGGCACTGACTACATAGGCCAAAGCCTCCCTGTATCATTATGTTACAATAATAGATTTTAGACTTATATAGAAAAAAAAATATAAATTACTTAACAAAGGTGGTTTATTAAGTAATTTCTCATGGTGAAAGTAATTTTACTATGGTAAAATTGGATTTACATGGTGTACTTCGATCCATCTAGTAAATTAGGCTAGATGATCAAGTTTTTGGTGATAACACACAACATCCAGACAAGGCTCCTTTGCACAATAGCAACAGATGGACAAGGTCGTGGAGGAATACAAGGACATTTTAACCTCACCTATGGGGGTATCTTTGCACTGTCAGGTCAAGAACTCTATGGATTTGACCTTGGGCACCCAGCTACTGAATGGAATGATATATTGATGATCTATTCTAGAGATTGATGAGGTCAAGAGGGAGATTCAGGAGTTGTTGCAAAAAGGGAACATTAGGCCATGCTCATCACCCCGCGGGAGCCCGATTATATTTGTACAGAATAAGGACGGGCCCTAGAGACTCTGTATTGACTATCGGGCATTGAGTAAGATCATTGTCAAGAATAGGTACCCAATCCCATAGATTGATGTCCTTTTGGACCAACTCTAAATATTTCAGCAAGATTGACTTGAAGTTCAGTTATCACTAGGTGCCTGTCGTGCCCTCTGATGTGTGGACAGTTACCTTCAAATCTAAGGAGGGCCTTTTTGAATGGTTGGTCATACCTTTCATGTTGATGAATGCGCCTGCAACCTTCATGACATTGATGGGTGACATCTTGCAACCTTTCACGAAAGTATTCATAGTGGTGTATTTAGATGACATCTTGATCTTCGACCACAATTGTGAAGAACACCTCCACCTATTTGATAGGTCCTCCAAACCCAGCCAAGATACAAGTCATTCAGGATTGGCCAGTCCCAACCAATCTAACATAGCTCCACAAATCTTTGGGTCTTGCCAATTTCTATAGTAGGTTCGTGTTGGGGTTCTCTAATATCATTTGGCATTTAAGTCAAGTCACGAAGGGTGGATGGAAATCAAATTTATTCTAGTTCGAAACCCAAGAGAAGACATTTATCGAGTTGAATAATCGCCTCTACTTTGCACCAATGCTCACATCACTAAACCTACAACAACCATTTGAGATTGAGACAGATGCCTCTGAATATGTGATTGGTACAATTCTTACTCAGCAGGGGCATCTGATTCCTTACCACAATGAGACACTTTTAGACACAGTCTGAAAGTATCCAACCTATGAAAAATAAATGTATTCCATTATGTAGTCCTGCCATCAATGGAAGAATTACACTCTGGCTAAGGACATAATCATCTACATAGATGATCGACCCCTACATTTCATACAAACATAAGGGAATTTGTAGAACGGTTGCCATCAGAAATGGTCCACAAACCTGCAACAGTTCCTTTTGAACATTAAGTAAAAGAAAGGAAGAACCAATAATTTTGTAGACTGCCTCAACCGACCACCAATCATGGCACTAATCATGATGCTCGACTCTGGTGGGAATGAGGCTTCAGAGTGACCACATATTTACAAGGTAAATCCAAAATTTGGCATCACATACCAGACACTCTTGGAAGGTAAGAAAGTTCCAAATTTTTACCTCCAGGATGCACTATTATGCCACCTAGGACACATCTGTTTTCCTTCAAACGAGTGTGCCAAGATGATTTGGGAGGTGCACTACAGTCAGGTCACTAGAAATTTCAGACTAGACAAAATAGTGGTAGTACTATAAAAATATTCTTATTGGAAAAACCTTTATTAGGATGTTGGGAAGTATATTAGAAATTGCACTACCTACACCATTGCCAAACAAACAATCAATAACAAAGGCCTATATACTCTTGTTCCTACTCCTAGTCAACCTTGGGAATCCATCTCCATGAATTACATGTCGGGCCTTCCTTCTACTAGGCATGGTAATGACTGTGTTTTTATGGTCGTCGATACATACTCTAATATGGCCATTATGGTGGCCCGCAAGAAGAGTATCAAAGAAGAGGCCACTGCTAAGCTCTTCTTTGAGTAAGTGTGTGTACACTTTGTGATCCCATAATCCATTGTCTCAAATCAGGACAACAAATTCCTGATTGCATTTTGGTTAAGTCTTTCTTTGATGCTGGATACCAAACTTACTAAGTCCACAACTTTCCACCCCTAACATGATGGTCAAATAGAGGTAATCAATAGTATGATCATACACATTTTGTGCATGTACAACTCGAAGCATCCACACGCATAGGATGAAAGCCTCCCCTATGTCCTTCACAACTACAATAGATCTCTCCATATCTCAGTGGGTCACATCCCCTCTCAGGTAGGGTTGGGATTTCAACCATTATGCCCCATTGATGTACCCATACCATTTGTATCTACTAAGGTAGATTCGTCTCACATTGAGTTCAAAGTTGAAAAGGTTAACATATTCATTGAGTGCATTCAACACATCTGCTAAGAGGTCCATGATATATTGGAAATAGGCAATGCAAAGTATGAGCAGTGCCATGATCAGCATCGGGTGTCGCACATGTTCCAGGTGGACGACAAAGCTTGGCTACATTTCCAGAAGGAGCACCTCACTAGACCCCACTGCAAGCTTCACCCATCTGATATGGGCCATACACCGTCACTAAGGTTGTAGGGGAAAATTCCTTCAAGCTCAACATTCGACTGTTCCTTAGTCTATACCTAGTCTTTATGGAGCCTCCAACGGAGACTCTACCCAAGTTGAAGACCTTTGAGGATAGCTAAGACCCCATTCCATAGAGAGGGACTGGTAACGTCTGTTTGTTCCCTTCATAGGTGTTATTTAATAAAAAATATTCTTTGAATATATCGTTTCCATTGGATTATTGGTGTTACCCAGATTTATTACTATTTCATTTTGTTGTTTAATTATGATTGTGGCATATATCAGCGCTTTGGGAGTTTTCTTTTCTATTAGTTTATGCAGATCTACAATGTCTAGCAGCAATTTATATTGTTGAGATTGTTTTTCATCCACAGTCTTAGGTGATTTATTTTCGTACACCTTTGAGAAGAAAATACTATTACAAAATTGGCGACTCCACTAGGTTTTTACTTCAAATCCAAAAACGTGGGGACCTTCAATTTTTAGCTTAGTGTTTCTTCTTTTTTTAGTCTCTTAATGTTGTTTACTAGCTTTTTAACCCTAGATTTTTCAAATTTCTAACTTCCTTAAGTTTTATGGTCTTTTCCGCAAGTCACAGGAACCAGCCACAACAAAGACAACAATGTTTTTTGAGACTTGCTAACCGGGAATCAAGGAGAAAAAATGACACTTTTCTCATCAAAAGTGTGATCTGGAGGTCTAGAGTGCACCTTTCATCCCCAAAAATGTGATCCCCCTAAAATCAGGTCTATACCTGTGATTTTTAGGGTTTCCGGAATTTGTTTAGATCTGTTTCTAGGTTTTGCCGAGAGTTGCCTTCTGGGTTGGTTGACCACTGTCCCATCTTGCTTAGGCCTTGATCTACTATGATTTACTCTTCGAAATGGAATTTATCCCCTTAGGACTTCTAGTATGCTTCCACCTTTATAGGAGGAGTTTAGTTGAGTAAGAATTTTGAGTTTCTACAGTGCTTTCAGCCATATTTTCTAGGTTTGTACCCTTCTATTTCATATCTTCAAAGATAGGATGTTTCCATCCAAAGTTTAATTTTAAACCATGTTTGGTCATTTTCCTTAGGGTCCCGTTGATTTCCATAGTTTTCACACCCATCTCCCTATATTTTTTCAACGATCTTCGTCTCTAGTTTTTTGTTGTTGCTACACCACTTTCTAGCAACCCAGTGTCATTTGATCCTAGTCACACTAACACTTACATATCTTGACCTTTTTAGTGTGTTTTCAATTTATTTCACCATTAACCAACACAGTGTTTGCAAACCCAGTTTGGTGGGGTTTATATAATTGATTTGTTGTTCATTTTCTGTTGTTAATTTCAGTTCATTTTCAACAATCTTTTTTCTTTTTTCAAACATGATCTAGGCTTAATTAATAAACACATTTGCACACACAAGCGCACCTTAAGTGAAGGGCATTTGGTTTACACCGCCAAACCAAGACTTAACATAATCAATTAATCTCCCCACACATAGACAAAAGAATATTGTTGATCTCCTTTCACCATTTTTGTGTCACTTGTGTGTTACTACCATTGCACCAGCAAGGCATTTGTCGCAGAGACTCTTAGGCCTTCATCCCCATTTTCTACTTAGGTATATTACTCCTCCCCGTAGGGTTTGAGTTCATAGTCACTTGAGTCCTCATACCAACTCCTCTCCTAGTTCATTTGATTCCTCATCTGATTCTGAGCCTCCTCCACTACATATCATCACCATGTTTGGACCCAAAGCTGGTGCAGGAACCTGACCTAGCGTTGGCTTCGGTTCTACTATGGTGGTCACATTTAGTGGAACAGTCTCAAGAACCATGCTGACAACTCCCATACTGTCCTTTATGGCTAGGTTAAGTCTTTGGGATTTTATCTAGTTGATAAATGAGCCTATACACCATGATGTTGGTTGGCCTGCTATGTGGACTAAGCTTCGCTCTAACATCCCAAAGTTTGAGGGTAATTCTAGAGAGCACCCTACCAATCACGTCCACTCCTTCCACATGTGGTGTTCATCCAATTCCATTACCAATGATGCCATTCGTCTTTGGTTGTTCCAATGCACGCTCACTGCAGACGCTGCAAAATGGTATGTAGACCAACCCGCCACATCTCGTTCCACTTTTGTGATGCTAGCTAAAGGTTTCCCCTCATATTTTTAGTTACCTCTCCCATACGACACTGGTATAGAGCTATTGGCCTCATTCTATCAATCCTTTGACACCCTTCTTCTCGGTCATGTTCAAGAATGGCGTAGAAGGAGGAGAACATGTCGTGTCATGCCCTCCAAAGGCCATGTCTATCTTGATGGGTTTCTTGGGAGCCTTTTATCACCCATTGGAAAAGATGTCGTGTCCCATTTTCCTCAGACAAAGGAAGAAGCTCTCTAAACTACTCTGAGATATGACCTGATTTATATGCAATCCAGTTATGTCTATACCGTCATTCTAGACCTCCCACGCCTTGGAGGTGCCAATGCACTGGGAGCATCTCACGCCACCGGCGGTATCATTGGAACCCTTTCAAACCCTTCGCGATATACTCAACAAAGTTATGGCTATCTGCCGAGGGGCACTAGCTCCTCCAACACTTATGCCCATCCTACTAGAAATATGTTTTTAGGGCCATCCAATGCTCAACCTATCTACTAAACTGTTGCTCCTCCTTATGCACCAGCGAGCACTCCAGCTCCTCAAGCATTAGCGCCACAACCTCCCATGCATCCTCAACCACAATAGCCACCACCCCCCAGGGTCAACTTCTTGTGTAGTAGAGTGAGACCAATCCCCAAAATTCAAAGAAAAATAATAAGGGGAAGGGTAACAACGGTAACCAGGGTAATCAAGGTAATCAACTTAGTGAACCCCAAGGGAACTGCCTAACACTAAAAATAGCAATAGGGAAACTAGCCCAAGTAGAACAAGGCTATTCATATGAACAATTATTGTTCATGTTGTGGTGTACATGGCCATTATACACATGAGTATCCTCTCTTACCCTAGATGCGCCAAATGTGGGAAGCTCAAGCAACTTCTAGAGGTCAACAATCACCTCAGAATTTTGTCCTATCTCAACCAGAGGTGGTTACAAATCCTTCCCCTCAAAAATAATTTGTTTCTTCTCAACCTCAAGGAGGTCAAGTAGCCCATCCCCCCTAACCTCCTAGTCCTAGTGATGACCAGATCCTCATGATGAACTATGATGAGGTTAATCCCTCCGATATCAACATGCAAAGTTCATCCCATCAATACGACAATCCATCGACTTTGTCTACCACTGAATCTAAAACTAAAGCATCTACTAAGCCTCTTATGACACAAATGGTCTGCTATAGATCCCTCAACCTAAAGTTGAGGCAATTCCCAAGATCCCAAAGGGACCATTACATCATAACACAACTTCTAACCAAGCTTCCCATACATACAGTATAGTAGACAACTTGGCGCAATCACCTGCTGCCATGTTGACATTGGAAGTCCTCCAGTCATGCCCATGTCAAAATAAAGCTCTACTAACTTCTTTGGGTGCAATAAATCCTTATGATGATAGTGTGATTGTCTTCTGAGTTGATACATCAGAACATCCCCCATTACCTTCATCTATTGCTTTCTAGATACTTGTCTAAGCCCATAATGCCATCATCTCCCAATGCATTATTGAAGAAGGTGCATCCACCTATGTGATGTTCACTACCATTTGGAAACAAATTAAGTCACCTGAATTGTCCCCATCCACCATCACTTTGTGTGCTTAGACAGTCACTCCTCCTAGCCTCATGGAATGTATCACAATTGTCTAGTGACTCTTGTGGGAAAGATTGTCCATGTAGACATTGAAGTTATTGATTCCCCTTTAGATTATAGCATTCTCTTGGGTCGTAGTTACACATATTCCATGTCAGCCATCACATTTGTGGTTTTCCACAAGATGTGCTTCCCCCATGAAGGGAAGGTCATCACCATCGATCAGTTGACTTACTACGAGCCATCATCCATGACCTCCCCCGAGTTCATTATCTCGTCAATGTCAGATAAGAAGTCATCAACTCCTCTTATCGGCATTTCACCCAGAGTCTAAAAACATTCCTCATTGTTGGGTGCTTTCCCTATTTCTCCCCCTCTCATCTCAGAGCCTAGGTCTTTACATGTTACAAGCATCATGGGCTGCTCTCAAATAGTCTGGTACATTTGATCAATAGCCAGCTCCTCAACACCCTGTTGTTACCCTCTCAGCTGAGCCATCCGGATCCACCCCCTAGGACCTCCTTCATTAGTGGGTGCCTCCCCTACGTTCCCACCAGGATCTGTTCCTCCAAGTCTCAACCATCTAGGAGTTGTTTTGCTGGGACATTACCCTACTGGCCAAATACCTTTCTTGTTTCCTAGTCTGGGAATCCTTTTTATCCCTCTCATGGCTTTGTTGGTTCTTCCTAACATGCCTCTGGGGATCCCAGTTTGGTACATTGATTCCCCTACAAGCACTATGTTTAGTCAGCTAAGAACTTATTATGCTTTGACCCTAGTTCAACTAGTCTCTATGGCCCCTGCCGCTGCTCCAGTTCCATCACAACCTCAATAGGAACCCACTCCTGTTACGAAAGCATCTAGACAGGGGGGTAAATACAAGAGAAAAGAACCTAAGGACAAGGCTCCATAAGCTCCTCCATCCCCTAAGGCCCAAAAGTTGTCACCTCTGCGTGCTTTATGTAAAGTTGTTGGGAACGCAACCAATAATTGTTCTGAACTCCCTCATCTCAAACCTTTGCTTCAAGAAACATTCCCTCAGTCAAATATCGCCAAAGTCCATGTTACCTTATGAGGACCAACCAAGAAAATCAGAACATTATGCACAAATAATCCTTGTTCCTTATGTGATCATCATGGTCATTATTCCCATTGTTTCCCTCGTCTCGACAAATTTCGGAATTTCCTTGAGGCGCTTCACAAATACGAGACCACTCATAGTGCATCACCTGCTCCTCTACCTATGGATTTTGGTACCATTAGTAAACCAGAATAGGGGGACTCTTGTCCCACCATCGTGATCCCTCCCCCTGATGTCGGGATGATGGACTCCATAGGCCATATCCTCTAGTTGTCATCATCCTTGAGTTGCTCGTAGGAAAAACTTTCTGAGGTTTCTGCGCGCGCTTCTATCGAACCTCTTTCAAAAAAATCCTAGGTCTAAACATTCTTAGATCCTCCATCTACTAGCTCATCGTCTACCATTCAAGATGATGCATATGTGAACCTTCTCTCTTAGGTTGATGCACTAGGTATCACCGCCGCATCATTTAGTTAGTCTTCCTTTCATCTGCCCACCTTCCATTCTGATGAGGACATCATGGAAGCTATGCATACCCCTGGTTACCCTTGCACTTAGGCAAGGGAGCATATTTTTTGGAGTATTATGAAGGCCATCTCCTTCCCAATTCTCCCAATGCACTCTACCTTAATAAATTTTTCTCATAGCATATCCCTTTGATTTGCGTGTCTTTATTTATGTCATGAAGTTAGGTAGGTTGCATCATCTCATCCATTGTCTTTTTCACCTTTTAGATGGATCCATCATCCACACTGTATATTGGTCATGCCAAAGGTGTGATTCGCTTCTCTAGGAATCTAACATCACCATCTTGGGCCATTTTTACCCCCTTTCTCAAGTTAGTCCTTTTGAACAGTGAGTGCATTGAATCTGCCACCAATAACTAGGTTGAATATGATGTAGTGATAGGTTTGTTAATCAATGCCCTTGCTCATCGCATCCTTCATATTCATGTTCATTTAGATTCCTTGTTACTTGTCATTGAATGTTGTGTATCATGTGCATAACCAAGTGCTATTTAGAAAATACCTACGAGTTAAGACATTGGTACGTGAATTTGAAACCATTACTTTCAGTCATGTTTCTAAAGCCCAAAATAACTATGTATATACCATTGTAAATCACATTCTAGATTGGCATTTATCACATGTATACTATAGAAGACAACCATAAAACACAACACATGGTGAACCATAATCATCAGATAAAATGCATAATCATATTATGTATCATATAAAACATAGAAGTGCTTTGAGCCCATAGCTCTAAATACATCAGAAATCCCCATAACATGTTCCAAAAATAAAAACCAAAGGGACCCACATGTCCCCATATCTAGTCACTGTCCAGTAGATCCTATACCAAAGGCTCTACTCCACCTACATGTAGATCATGTACTGCCTGACCAGACATCACCATGCACCGCATGATACCTCGCCACTTTGAGGGAAGGTGGGTACACTCTTCTGTGTATCGATTGTCTAACTCATGCCATCGATGCTTAGAAACTCTGGTTAAGAGCACCTCACACCTATGACGTAGATCAACTAGTATGCACTATCCTGTGGACCTTGACATGATGACGATGTTCCCTGATTTGCAGCCCTTGGCACTACGGCTCGTCTTTCATATCCTACCAGTTTAACCAGTGCTATATTTGCATACCACATATTTTACACTAATTACCATATACATGTGATAATAATATGAAATGCAACATCATAATAACGACTTAACACTTATCGTCTAGTCCCCATGCTCTCCCTTGTGGAAGTGGTAAGTCAGGATCACCCTGATAGTTCATCCCGCTATAAAGATAATCGACAATGTAGAGGGGCATCTGATCCCAATTTGTGAAAATTTTGGTTTGTAACACTCGTCTGACTCCACCTCCTCCTCTCCATAGTAGCTACCCCTAGTGACACATCCTGGGCTCCTGTTTTCCCCCATCTCAGATCTGTACATGAGGACGAATGGTGAGTATCTTCTCAAAGAAGAATGCATACAACACTATACCAAAAGCATAGTCACAATTCACCTGCCTCTTGCATATACTTAATTATCGTTTCACCAACAATAGCATCATTTGGGCCCACCCATAGTAGGCCATGACCAAAACACTCTCAACCGACATCATCTACCCACGAGTGATGTCGTGGAATGCTTTGCAACCCAAGACTAGTAGTACTATTACGACCATAACCCATTTCTCTATCCTATATACTTCACCAATCATGATGGTCGTTCACTTTACACACACATCCCATGGACAATGTCTCTTCACAAACTCTATAATATTCCTCCCACAAGGCAACACCAGATGTATATCCCCCACCACCCATAGGGGAGGGAGTCTGATCAAGAAATGATCCAAATTGGATCCTTAAACTCTCTTAAAGCTACCTGAAATATGTAAAAACTCTTACCAAAGTTTAAAGTCTTGTGGATGCCGAATCTTATTAGGAATAACCTTTGAACAACGACAATTTGCAGCTAGCATGGAGCAATGTGGACCTTCGGTTGAAGTACACTGACCGAGGCCCATGGAGACCGCGCAATGGTGCAAACTAGCAATTGGGAAGCTCAAACTCAGAAAGGAAGGCTATTTCTGATGCAGTTTTAGCACAAAGTGCTAATCACACATCGCTGGGAAAAACCCCTTGAGAATGAGAAGCCCTGAGTGCTCGGTCACAAGGGAAGTCAGAAAACCATGGGAAAAGCACTAAAACCGGAGGCAGGTCCCGTACTCCAAAAATGGCAGATTATTAGAGGCATTTCAGGCAGTAAGTAGGTGTGTCATAAGACCCAGCTATTTCATACGTTGCATGGTGCGTGTCTAGTGGATGAGAGAGAAAAACCACTTTCATCGCAGGCTAACGTTCGAGCAAGTCAACCATGCAATAAGAGCAATAACCGTAGGATTTGAAACCCCCAGATCTAATGGCGGAGATTGCGCCTCATGGGAGACTGGATCTAGAGGAAGAATTAAGCTACGACACATAAGGGGTTTGAAGTCTGATTTGACCATTGAGCTGGCAGAGGAATCATTTCACACGATAACCGAAAAAACAAACCGTTCAAGGAAGAGCTAGCGCTCAGTTTGTGAGAGGACAAGTGGCTACCTCTTTGTGAAATGTTACACAGTGGCGATGATGTAGAGGCATGGAATTCCAGTGGGCAAAGGTAGGTGATCCGAAGAGAGGGAAGAGGAAGAAAACACTCAAAGGACATATTGGCTTTAAACCATGAAAAAATAGAGAAAAGAGGCAGAAAGAGAGAGCAACCTGGGAAGTAGTAAGCATACCTAGAAGCAGAGAAACCAAAGCCGAGCTCACTATAATAGGCAAAGCCACCAGAGGTTGGAGGTAGAGCCGTAGAGCTAGAGAGCTCTAATAGACTTCTAAGAGCCACGAGGCTATAGTGAAGTTAAAACACAGCAGGAGATCGAAGGATCGAGTTGTGGCTTGTTGTCTGAGGTGTGCCAAAGACAAGAGAAGGAGTTCCCGAGACAAAGGAAGAATTATGAGGGAGTCAGAGAAGCCAGAATCTCAAGAAGCTCAGAGCATGGACAGAAGGAGTCCAGTCGAGAGAAGCCTAGACCTGTCTACAGAACAAGGATAACCAGGGGTAAGATGGCATTCTAAGCCCATTGGTCCAGCTGTAAACGAATGGGGTTAAGTTTATCACTTGTAAAAGAATTGAAGCCATAATCCTAGAGAGCCTAATCGAGTTGATTAGAGCTCAAGGAGTCATAACCCAAGATATTAGGGTGAACTCCATATTATATTGTTTTCTTATTTGTTTGTTTTTATTACTACTTTAACTACTATTATATGCACTTATATATCAGTTTAAGTACCTTCCCATATCAGCACAAACAACAGATTTTAAAGTAAATAATCAGTTGAAAACAAATACAAGCATACACCCATATTTTCAAGCATTTCTTATTTCCGCATTAGTTGATCAAATAGACTTGGGAAAATTTAAAGCTTTGGAAGTGGGAAAAGTTCTTGTAAGTTAGACAAGAAGCCTAAGAGCCCCATTTTCAGATCAAGTGGTATCAAAGCTTAATATTGATTAACCCCACCTTCAAAGAAGGTTGTATCAAAATTCTTGATTGACAAGGAAAAGATTGTTCGTTTGAAAGGTGTTTGGATTGTCAAGGATTGATTGCCTCATCGATCGTATGCTTGGTTGCAGACTGACTATTGTTTGAGTTTCCAGAGGTGAAGGGAAAGCTATTGATAGCTTAGTCCAAGAAGGACAAGAAGGAAGAAGGGTGGAAGGCATTCTTCTATCCCAAAGGACCTCAAAGAAACCCTTGAAGCACAATAGGTTTGTTGCAAAAGATTGCTTAAGTAAGCTCTTTATTAATCTTGTTTGAAGTTCTTTTGTTCATTTGCATAATGACAAATGCTACAAATGAGTCCTCAAATTCTTCTTTCTTCACAAGTTCCTTTGATGGAGACATGAAGCAAGACTTTTCCACCATGATGGATATGGTGAGAAAAATGTATGAGGATGGAAGGAAGAGCAACATACTTAGAGAGTAGTTGAATTCCGTGGAGGAAGAGAAGAAGATGCTTTCTAGAAAATTGCAGGAAATGGAGGGGCAACTTCATATTGCAAGTATGAACCTAAAAAGGCTGCATGAGTTGGAGTCACAACTCTTTGTTGCAAAAGAAGCCTTGGCCAAGTATCAGCTTGAAGAAGAGATAAACTATTCCTGTTTGTCTTCAAATTCTTCTAAGAATGCTTATATTGGTTATTTTGAAAAACATACCAGAAGCATAGGTTCCAAGCTAATGTCCAAGATGGGCTATGAAGGAAAAGGATTGGGTAGACATGCACAAGGTATTGTTGAGCCAATAATGGTTGAGGAAAGGCCTAAGTATTTGGGTCTTGGCTATGGACAGTCTTATGGAGAGAGTTCCAAAGCTACTATGAAGTCCATTGAAACAGTTCCCAAAAGGAGTTTCATTGCAGGTCCTCTACCTTAGAAGTATGAGGATTGTATTCAGGAGGAATGCAATAGCTCAAAACATCATTCACATGATGTAGGTGATCAAAAGCACATACTTGAACTAGAGGGTTGTATAAACTCTAATAGCCTTGAAGAAAGTGATAGTGTTCCAAAGGGAACTACATCTTCATTTGTCTCACCTCCTCATGAAGGCAATAAAGGTGAAAGAGGCAGGTATAAATCTAGTTCTAAACACATTCCTTTTGATTATGTAAAGCATGGAAAAATAATTGCATGTTCCTTTTGTGGTTTGGATAACCATTATGTTTCTAGATGTTGGAAGAGGATGGACACATACAGGGAACTTTTGAAGGAAAAGAAGCAAGCAACCAAAGGTCCACAAGACGAGGCAAATCATGTTGCAAAAAGGATGCACTTGTGTTGTACTACTGCCATAAGCAAGGGCATCTTACTGAAGGATGTTGGACTTTGAATCCAGCACTACTTCCACCAAAGTTGAAGGAGAAGGTGGAAAAAGAAAATGGCAGGTATGGAAATAAAGATTCCATGATTGTTATGGTTCAAGATGATTCACATATTGGTGTTGATGTGCAAACAAAGGAGGGACCTTTGAAATGGATTGGTAAGAAATGGTTAGAATTCTTATCCAATTAAGGTTGCATGTCTAGTGATGCATATGTTTGTATTTCTTTGTGGAATAAATGCAAGTTGCAAGATCTGACCAAAATGGAAAATAGAAAGATGCTGAGTAGGAAACTCACTTTATTTTTGCAACAGTATGTTCATTTCAACTTCAAAAGTATAATGTACTTAAGCGAAAGTTGAAAGGTGGAATGCATACATGAGCATGAGATGCATGTGATGCTAGCTTTGGAGAATTTAACTTGGTTTCTAAAATGGAGATAAGGATGAAGTGTTTCATCTTTTGGAAAAGAGTCCTAAAGGCCTTTTTCCTACATGCTTGACTTGAAGGGTCATTTGTTGTAAAGGCATGTTTTATAGTTAATCATTTGTATGTAGATATAAGCCATGGAAGGGTTTACAAGATGTGAAATCTGTTTCTTTGTTGAAACATGAGTTAGCCCATGCAGTTCTTGTCTGTATAACTATTGTTGTTAACATTGGTTGTTGGCAGCTTTCCAAACAGGTACAAATGAAAGTTTTGTGGAGTAGATGTACTTCACATTTGTTTGAGTCACCTTGGATCAAGGATCAAGGCAAAGAACTTCAAACTATCTTCTGTAAACTTCACAGCAGAAGTTCTGCATGAAGTCAAGGAGGAAAATAGTTCTTCCTGAGACGACGAACCCATCCAAGAAGGGAATTGGTCAGAGAGTTTGGTTCAAAGGCACCATGCAAAGGCAAGTGTATGGAGGCTGAAAAAAGAGGGTGTTGTTACTCTCATTTACTACTCAGATCAATACATCAATCTTTTGGTGGACCAAAAGTTCTTTTAGAGGGAAGGCGTGATCCGAATTAGATCCTTAAACTCTCTTAAAGCTACCCTAACTTTGTAAAAACTCATACCGAAGTTTAAAGTCTTGTGAATGTCGAAGCCTATTAGGAATAACCTATGAACAACAACAATTTGTAGCCAGCATGGAGCAACAAGGACCTTCAGTCGAAGCACACTGACTGAGGCCCATGGAGACCGTGGAGTGGCCCAAACTGGGAATTCGGTAGCACAAACCCAAAAACAAAGGCTGTTTTTGATGCGCGAAGCACTAATCTCGCATCGCTAGGCAAAACCCCTTGAGAAGGAGAAGCCCCGAGTGCTCAGCCACAAGGGAAGTCAAAAAACTATGGGAAAAGCACTAAAACTGAGGGCGGGTCTCGCGCTCGAAAACCGACGGAAATATATGATTTGGATTTAAATAGGAATGCAAAAAATTACAGAGATAAACATAAACACAGAGATGCACTGGAAATAATACTTCATTTCGTTAATGTAAAATACTGAAATATTCTTACAAATAGAATTGGAAATAAACCAGCCAGGGCGATGGTAGCTTATCTCTGAGAAGAGATGTGGCGGCTACATGCCTCTAAACTATGTTACAATGAGGCTTGAAGGCCTATTTATTATTGAGAAATAATGGAAAGCCCTTCACATCCCAAAACCTAAACCTACAAGATGAAACGCCAAATTGTGGGCTCTGTTTGGGTAAATTGGTACATCAATTTCCCAGTGTCATAACTTTGGCATACAATCTCCGTTTGATGCATACAATAGCTCGTTAAAAATATCTATCCAAGAACTACCACTTTGGGAAAGGAAACATCAGTCCATAAAGACATGTTGTCCCCAAATTTCCTAAAAAACGTCATTTAGAGCCTCAAAACGGCTCCGGAAGTTCAAGACCTAAAAAACTACTAAAAATATTAAACTGTACTACAATTTAGGAAACTAAAAAAGCTGAAAGAGACAGTCGTGGGGGTCCAAATGGGATAGGTGGGTGGCCACCAACATCCACCTGGATCATCCCTCCCCCCTTAGGAAGTAGTGGTCCCCATTGCGTTGAATTCCTCCCTGAGATGAGGAAGCTTTTGCTGATCTGGGTCTTTGGTGAGCTATTATGCAATCTCTGATGTGTCCAGAAATGGTGGGAAGCATGGTCGATGATAGTACACATTGAACACTCAGTGAAAGCGAAGGAATGGAGGACTATTTTGCTTCAAAGCATTGTTTCCTATAGCCTTCGTACTGGCGTAAGTACCATGTCGGAGTGGTATGAGTTTCTGATGGGTTTTGGTAAGGTGTTCTCTCTACAAATATAACCAAACTTTGTCGCCCACCTGAAACTTGTGTGGTACCCCTGTGGGTGATGAGAAGTCGTTCCTGTGTTCTGTCGTGACCATATCCCTTTTCTGTTGCTACTATGTGGACGAACGATTTGGGGGGGTCATGGATGTAGCAACGATCTTCCCCTTACTTTGGGAGCGAACCAGACAGAAAATAAATTTCCTAGTCTGTGATATGAGCTTGCTGCCTTTCTTAG
>APFE031503453.1:54481-72796 GCA_000404065.3 Pinus taeda | reverse complement strand
TTAGAATACAATAGCATAGCATTAGATTAGATAGAAGTATTCCATTTAGAACAGAAACACCCATCTTTCTCACACACACACACTGAATTGGGAAACTGGTCCCATATCCCCAGTCGGACTCGCTATACCAAATGGATAAGGAGTTGCCAACCAAGGTCTGGACCGGGCGGGTATCCCCCTTGTTGTCGACCTAATTTTTGGGGCCTTCAACAAGACCCAAAACTTTTCTTAAAATTTCGGGGAATCAATTACTACCATTAAACTTTGGTTAAAATGGGAGAAAGAAAAATAAAAACCAGTCAAAGGATGAATTAATAGGCGGTAAACGATCGAGCGATTGCTATAGTCCTGCTTAAGGCAAGGACTCATAAGTTAGTGTACCAAATCAAATTCCTCTCAAATAGATATACCTTAATGTTACACATTGCTTTAATGTGTGCTAACAAGCCTCGAAACAATTAATGACCTGATCATGTGTTGTGTGCACGAAGGACTTCAAAACATATGTCGAAGTTTGATTTAGAGAATTTGGTGACAGGGTCAAGTATTAGACCAATTTTAACGAAGCGAATATGTTTCCTTTCATGGGTTATGATGTTGGTTTCCAGCCACCTCAACAATGTTCTTTCTGTTTGGCATATTGGGCAACTGTAGTGCTGGAAACTCCATGGTGGAACCATACATTGTTGGTCATCATGTTTTGTTATCCCATGCAGCTACCGTAGAGCTTAGCAGGGAGAAGTTCCAGGCCCTATAATGTAATCCACATCTTGTGGAGGTTAATCGAATATTTTTCACATGAAGATAGTTTTCCCATAGGGTTGAGATTTTATAAGAAGTGTATTTATAACAAATATTAAATAAACAACATGCAATGAGTAAATTATTAGCTTAGACTTCCTTTTTATGCGGTTAACTAATACTACTTTATTCTCATCCAATGAGTAAAGACCGAGTTAATCATTAGCATGAAAATAATGAGTTAATCATTAGCTACCTGCTTAATGTTTAATATTTGAGGGATAATCACTCCTTTACATAAAAAATTATTTCTTATCTCTCACTCAAGTTAATAACTTGGGGATTTTACAGCTTAGTTTGAAGAATCACACTTTTCTCTTTTTCTTTCACACAGTCTAAGGAAATTTTAAATTTGCGTCGAAAATAATGGCAATTTTGGCAATATTTTGATAAAATTTCACAGAAATTTTGGGAAATCCGGGTTACAATTATCAACCAAGGGTTTTCTCCGTAAACAACACCCTTTTATTTTGATTTCGTTTAATGGTGTTTAACATATTTGCAGAGCCAAAAAAAGGGACTCCATCGACATCTCCATCAACGCCGGATGGTTTGTACCAATGACAAACTTGTCCGAAGACATCGCTGCTACTTAAAGTCACAAATTTCATAAATGGGTGGTAATGGCAAAACCAAAAAATACAATTTTTTATTTTTATTTTTATTTATTTTTTTATTTATTTATTTTTTTTAAATTCATACATCGTTTCTCTCACTAAATTTCTATTAAGATGTGTGAATTCATTGTATGATTGAGCAGGATTATAAAGCTTGTTATTTATGGAGATTACCCTTCTTGTATGAAGAATATTTTAGGCTACAGATTGCCTTCTTTTACCAAACAAGAATCCGAAAAGCTGAGGGGTTCCTTCGATTTCATTTGTCTCATCCATTATACTACTAAATATGTTTTGGATTCTCCCCAAGGGACTTTATAGAAGATTCATTGACAACCACTTCAGGTATATTCCTGGCTCTAATACCCAGTACTCTTTCGATGGAATACTCTACAAACAAATAAAATTGTTATGTTGTGAGATATTCGAAACTCACCTATTAGATGTTGGTCTATTCTTTTATATATATATACTCTTAGTTTTATGTTATTTAAAAGATCTACGTTAGTTGTAAGCAAGTAGAAATGTTATATTATATTCTATTATATATATGTTGATTCTAACCCATCTAGGATTTTATAACTGCAGTGTATTGAAATGGCATCCCTATGTGTGAGGTAAGCATATGATCATATATTCATCTCAGCACTTTATACGCCCATCTGGATGGAGGGTGTACTAATGTCTTAATATTGTTGTTTTAAGCCCATTGATTAAAGTTGACACCTGCTGGACTTCCTCTTGTCCCATGAGGAACACCAACATTATTAGAATACTTGAACACCAACATTATTGGAATACTTGAAAGGACACTATGAAAATCTTCCAGTAATAATTATGAAAATGGTATGTTCTTGTGCTTGTACTACAATATTGAAAATTCAAATTCTATGACCGTGTTTTAAATTGTGTTCACATCCATCAATGGCATATGGCATATGGTTTGTCCAACAATGAATCTCTTCCACTTGCAGACACATGAAATGATAAGCCAAGGGTAGGCTACCTCCATGATTATTTTGAAAGCTTGCTTGTAGCTGTCAGGTACATTAACCAAATACCACATCACATTCCAACATTCCAACTTTAAATGTTGATTATATTTGTTTTTGCAAAATAATGAGACAAGTATCTTTATTAAATATGTAGGAGTATAAATTCATCTTAATTTCAAACTTCTAAGATTATTTTTGTTTATTTACTTAATAAAATATGTATTTATTTTATGAAATTGTTTTTCAATATAAGTTGTGATAGTTGATTGGTTACCAAATTGGAGTGGAATTTTGTGCAGGAATGGATCGAACGCCCGCTAATACTTTGTGTGGAGTTTTGTTGACGGTTTCGAGGTTCTATATGGTTATACAATCCGCTACGGAGTGTATTATGTGGATTTCAAATATAGAAATTTGAAGAGGTACCCAACTCTTTCTGTTCGCTGGTACACTGATTTCTTAAAGAAATACAATGATCATCGACCTTTCATATCATCTTGTTCCAATGGTGCAAACTGTATTCAACGATCCTTGAACATCCATCCACTCCTTTAGGAAAGAACAACCACTCCTTGAAGCAATATAGAAAGTGAGCTTCAATGAACTGATATTGATTACAATGATACAAATACTGTGAATAATGCAGGTTATTGCGCATAACGATGTCTTTTAGGACAAACGACTGACTTGCACTATTTTCATTTTAGGGAATTAGAATCATATTTTTCTTAGATAGTGTCATGGTCAGCAAATATACAATTCCATTTTGTTTTCAGTTCCATGCATTACATGTGTCTCAATTTCCTCGAGTGTGGCACCTTTGTGCGACCTTAACATGACATTTGAATCCACTATATTTCTGGTTTATAGGGAAGAGGCACTCTTAAACTTCTGTTTTTATGGGAATTATAAAATGAGAGTGCATCATAACATTTTCTATCCATTTATGTTTGTCATTTTATTGAATATTTATACAATATACAACTCACGGTAGGAGAGGCATGTGATGATTAGACATTATGTGTCTTTATTTTAAAGATTAGGTGTGTTTATTTCAAAATATAGTTTTCACAATTTTAATTTAATTATCAATAATTATTAGATGGATCATAAAGATTTAACTTTTATTAAATATTTAAAATATGCATAATAGTATAGACAAATCAAAGGTTGAGATTTATCTCCAAACCAATTATGGCTTTTTTGTCATTTTAATTAAATTGATTAAATAAGACATGACATATGAGGAAGTGCCATTTGAAATGAGATATGATTTTTTTAAATGAGATATTGATAAGCCATGGTATCAACACACTGTATTTTAACAAAATCTATTTACAGATTAAGAATCTCCATCATAAAGTGGGAGTAAATCTTCATAGTTGAGAATCTTGTTCCATATCCTTTTAAATGTATGTATGTTTAACTTATATATTAATTCTTTTAATAATAATAAAACCACTATAATTTGATTTTCATTTTCCTGCATTTTTCTTTCAATTTCCCTCTCATGCAAATTTGTGTCCATTTTTCTTTTCTCCTATTTTCCTTTATTTTTAATAAATAAATTCTAATTATTGTCTTTTTGTTTTTACCAATTCCTTTGCCAATTTCTATTTCCATAAATTAATCACTAGTGATACCCATCACTATGTTTTGCCCAACATTAAGCTTGGAATACATGTCCCATGACCTTGGTCTTATTTTATTTACATGGAAAATCAACTAGGCAGTGTTACAAACCCCTCCCCTTGGGGAACTCCATCCTCGATGTTCTATGACACCTATGACAAGTGAATCACTGAAAACAAAACATACTGCCCATGGAGCTTTATAACATAACTCGATGCAATATTTACAATGACATCCTACAAACCAAGACCAATATGAATAACATGACAATCATATCACTTATTGGACCTTTATAATACAACTCATTGCGAGACGAGTCAATCACATGATCAAAATCCTTCACATACCTCTTAAACAATGAAACATAGAAAACATCACGAACTTTCACTGTGAGCGACAATGCAATTCTAGAGGCCACTGGTCCAATCCTCTCAAGGTTCTCGAAAGGCCCACAATACCGAGGTGCCAACTTGGCACATGACCCAATCCTCAATGATCTCTTCTTGAGCTTGATCCGCAAGTACACATGCTCCCCAACCTAAAAATTCTTAAATACCTTGTGTTGATTTACATAACTCTTCTGTATGTCCTGTGCTGCTTTCAAATTCCTTTTAATAACCTGAATTTCCTGTTCCATCTCAGCGAACATGTCTAGTCCAATCAATAAATTGTTCATTGGATCATTCTAGTCAATGGGAGTATTACAACTCAACCCATAAAGTGCCTTAAACAAACTCATGCTCAAGGACTTATGATAGTCATTATTGTACATAAACTCTACTAGTGGAAGCTACTCTTTCCACTTCCTCTGCTAATGCATAAACTACATCCTTAGCATATCCTTTAGAATCATGTTAACTCTCTCTGTCTATCCATCTGTTTGCAGATGATAGGCTGTACTAAAAGCCAATTCTATCCCCAAACCTGCAAACAAATCCTTCCAAAACCTAGAAGTAAACTTGAAATCTATGTCAGATACAATCTTCTTAGGAATACCATGCAATCTCAGTATCTCTCTAATGAAAATCTGAGCTATGTCACTCGCTGAATTAATAGACTTCATTGGAATGAAGTGAGCTACCTTGGTCAACCTATTAACCACAACCATGATGGAATCATGCTATCTATATGTCCTAGGTAAACTTGTATTGAAGTCCATGGAAATGACCTCCCATTTCCACTTTGGAATCAAAATCAACTATAATAAACCACCTTAATGCTTACATTCTAGCTTTACCTGTTGAAAATCCAAATATCTCGCAACAAACTTAACCAAATCTTTATTCAAGTTCAACCAATGGTAGAATTTATTAACTGTTGTCAATGTCTTTTGATATTTCGGGTGACCTGAATATAGATTAACATGAAATTCTCTCAAGATAAGATTCTTAAGCTCATTGTTGTCCGACACATAGATCTTGTACCTAAATCTCACCAAACCATATACTGTGAGATGATAATCCACATTCTAGTCATTTGTGCTCTACTGTTGTAACCTATGGTTAAGCTGATGGTACATGTCATCATGCTGTCTACCCTGTAAGATCCGATCCCACAATTCTGTCCCATATGAACTCATAAATGCAATGTGAATTACCTGCACTCTTCTGCTAAGAGCATTTGCAACCATGTTCTCTTTTCTCTTAATGTACCTAATCTCGAAGTAGAACTCACTGAGCGTGGCTAACCACCTAGCTTTCCCAAAATTCAAATTAGGTTGTTCAAACAAGTATCTCAACACACTGTAATCACTCATCAACATAAACCTCTCCCAAGAAGATAGTGTATCTATATCTTCAAGGCATGGATGATAACTGCTAACTCAAGATCATGAGTCACACAGTTCTGCATGTGCTCATTCAACTTCCTTTACTTGTAGCATACTACGTGTCCTTCCTACATCAGGACTCCACTAAGTCCTCTCTTGCAAGAACTTGTGCACACCATGAAATCTTTATCTGGATCTACAATCTTTAGAATTGGATCATTTGTAAGCAACTTCTTCAACTTCTCAAAACTAGATTCACACTCCTCTGTCCATTCAAATTTCTTTCCTTTTTTCTACAAAGATGTAATAGGATAGGCAATCCATGAGAAGTTCCTCATGAACCTCCTCTAGTAACTTGTTAACCCCATGAATGATCTGACCTCATCCATATTTCTAGGCACTTCCCATTCCATGATAGCTTTAATCTTTTCCGTGTCCACTGCTATGCCTTCCTTGGAAACATGTCCCAAGTAATGAACTTATGTATGAAAGAAACTACACTTACTAACCTTGGCATACAATTGACGCTCTCTTAGAAATTCTTACATTGTCGCTAAATGTTCTCCATGCTCTTCCTCTTTTTTAGAAGATGTAAAATACATCATATCAATGAATATTATCACAAACTTGTCAAGATAAAGACGCAACACACTATTCATTAACACATGAAAGTAGTTGGGGAATTAGTCAAACCAAAATGAACTACAACAATTTCATAATGCCCATAGCTAGTTCAAAAAACAATGTTGTAAATTTCCTCTTCTTTGATGCGTACCTGATGATATCATGATCTCAAATCAATCTTTTATAACATTGTTTCTTCCTTCAACTGATCAAACAAGTCATCAATTTGCGGAAATGGGTACCTGTTCTTGATCTTCACCTTGTTTAATCTCCTGTAATCAATGCATAACCTTAGAGTACCATCCTCCTTCACAAACAACACACACCCTTTCCTACTACTGAGATTTTCCTGCATACCTGTAACCATTCTCACCGTTGTAGGATTCTTCTTACATTGCAAGACTCTCCTTTCTCCATCATCATCTAGACACTCAATAACCTTATCATAGCAATCCATTTTAATCATGTGAATATACAACCAATCCATACCCAAAAACATACTATATGATCCCAATGGAAGCACATTTAGATGTGTCGATGTAGACATACCGTTAAACTTAAATGCATAAGATCTTACCCAATGATGAACTCTTTTCTTAGTACCTATAGCTAACTGCACCAACCAAGACTCTGCATGCACTTCTTTATTAAAGCAACACTTATCCACTAGGTCATGACTGATATAACTATAGTTAAATCTAGGGTTAATAAGAATAGAAACAACTTGTTCACAAAGCTTACTTTCCATCTCGATAATAGATGCCTGATGATCAACCTGCCTATTATCCAATGCTGCACAAATTTAAGGAATACCCTGTCCAACATCCCCAACTATTTGTACCTCCTTAGCAATGTAAATATGAGGTGTGCCACCTTGATGTTGTGGACAATCTCTCATGCTATTATCTATCCCACAAGCCCAGAACTGCAATGGCTTCCTATCATGACCCTTGCTCTACTCCTCAGACTGAAATCCCTATCTTCTGTCAACTACATTAAATTTCTTGTATGGCGTTGTATTCTCCTTGTTACCTACATCTTGAGGTATTTCTTACTTCTTATCCCACTTTCCCTTAGTCTCGTCATTACCTTTCCAACCTTGCCTAGGTTCTGAATTACGCTTAGACTACTCATGACAACGTTTAAACTTCCCAGTTACTTCCTCCAATGTCTGATGGTCATCATACTCAATCTGATCCTTAAATGCTAATGACAATCCACTAATGAATCTTTGAACCTTTATCTTTTCATCCTTAAGAGATGGTACATACCTCAAAAACTCCAAAAACTTAGTCGTATACTCTTCGTCTGTCATATATCCCATATTCAACTCGTAGAAATCTTTAGCCTTATTGTCATAGTATCTCTCTGACAAATACTTCTTTTTGAAAAGTCTTTTGAATTCATGCCAACTCAACTCCTCTATCTTGATGCTTCTAACATGCTTCACATCTTCCCACCAGATGTCTACTTTCCCTTTGAGACTAAAAATGGCTAGCCCGACTTTCATATTCTTTGCATAGTCATGCAGCTCGAAGAACTTCTTCATCCCATGAAACCATGCTTCTTCATCTTCTGGTTTATTCAACTCTCCATCAAAGGTAGGTGGTTTGGATTTGTTGAACTCATCTGACAAGTACTGCTTCTCACTCCTCCTATAAAGATGATAGCTATGATGATCATGTTGTCTCTCTGATCCAAAACTAGAATATAATCCATAACCACTACCTGTCATGTCAGGTGTATCCTTCCATCTTCCATCTTTGACCGTATCATCCTTGTCCAACCTATGCCCTGTATGAGAACTGCTACCACATGCCCCATTTTTCCTTTCCTCCTATCCATAACTAACCCATGGATGTCCCTGTCTCTACAACTATAATAAACTCTAAATGATCACTGCATTTACCTATGCTTTCTTTTCTTGAGCTCTAGCAAGTCTTTCTTGTGATTGAATGATTCTATCATTATCTGCCTTACAACTTCTGATTTCTTCTTTTAAACTTCTAAAGGTATCTGCTATGTCAAGAGAGTACTCATCTCTTTGCTGCTCATCTAACCTATAAGGAAAGTCACCTGAACTGTAATCCACCGTTTTTCTTGTCATCTCTGATCTTCTTCCTGCAAACATACCATTTTAGATAACCAAATATAAACATACTCAAACATACCTAAGTGAATTTCATGGGAGGATTTCTAGTCTACACAAATCAATCCAAATTAATATGATATATATATATATCATCTCAACATATCAACATCATCGACCTCTACATGAGGACACAACTACGACAATGGCCATCATGATAAATAACCAACATGCGTGCATGATAAACACATAGATAATCAGTCATGAATACGTAACAATCACATCTAGCCCATCCAGTCCAAGTGTTTGAACCTGGAAGCTCTGATACCACCCTGTAACCACCCCTCTCTCATAAACTCACTAGGGTAAATGTGAGATGAGAGTTACTGTGTGAGACTTGATTTCCAAGATGCACTTATGGAAAATGGGGTCCACATGTTTAGAATTCACTGCAAACTCCTAGTGACACATGATCACACTATTATCAACCTGTTTTGACCCAAGACTATTTCATTTCAATTTTGTTTCCTTAAATTTAACAAAACTTTCTATTTTTGGCAGTTTTTTGGTTTCTAAACTTTTGAGGCCGTTTTGAGGGCCTAAACGACATTTTCAAGGAAAATGAAGAGACTATAAAAGTACCCAAATATGTTTCACACAATTTTTGCTCGGCCTCCTCATGCAAATATTCGAAATGAGGTATTTGTTGAGCAAAGGAAAAGGTACGATTCTGTCATTCATTTCTTTATCTTTCCCTTTAAACGCAATTCTTTTTATTCTAAAAACTGGCAATATGACAAAAGATTATAGTTAAAATGGGAAAGTAGTGGTTAATACGAATTAATCAATTATTGTGTTTTTTTATACAGAAAAGGAAAGATTTGGAAAATCACTATTTGGAAGGTAAAGACAAAAGCAGAGCAACTGCTGTTCCTCCGCTAGGAAACTGTGTCTAGACAAGGAGATCGAAACCGGAGCGCGCAGTTCAGGAAAAGAAGGAGAAAACAGAGCATCTGCGCAAGAGGACAAGAAGATAACTAAAGAATAGAAGATTAAGCGAAGCCCTCAGGATCTATTGATCCTGTGGGATCGCTACTTTAAAGGTTATCTACAACCTTGATGTATCCGATTACCCACTATAAATGGGGTAGCGATTGTAAGGACGAAGAGGGGAATTTTGATTGTTCAGAAATTACTGTTGTAATCTCAACTTTGATCATCGACTGTCTTTGAAGAGCGATAGCTGTAAACTTTGCCATACATGATTAATATATAACTCAGTTGCTGTTCCATTATCTGATCTTGGAGTAAACTCAGCGGTGCTTCATTGGTGGCTAAGGGACGACCTTGGTGGATTCACCTGCTTCTTGTATCACTATTTTCCAATTACAGTCTTATGTGGTTTGATTTCCTTTGCATTTCCTTAATTCACTTTATTCAGTAATCTTTTGTTTATGAACATTTCGTGGAATTGCTCTTTTATATTGAAATCATAATTGGATTGCGTTGGTGACAAAATTATCAATTATAACTTGAAATGTCCTGCTGTTCATTATGATCTAATACTGTGCTGTCTAATTCAGATTGCTGCTCATTTAATTGCTGCTCACTTATAATTGCAATTGTTGTTCAATTAAGTTACTGTTCAATTATAATTGCGATTGTCGTTCCTTTAATACTTGCGATTAATGTTCATGTTGCTAGAATAAGATTGCTGATTCATTTTAACTTATAGTGGCCATGTGTTTCCAGTTAATTTTCTTTGCTGTTCCGTTGAATTAAGATTGCTGTTCAATTCATTTCTGTTAGGATAAACTCTGCTGTTTAATTCATTTATGATAAATCAAGCTTTGCTGTTTAGTTTTCCAACAGGCTTAGTGCTGTTCCTTTTCCGTCAATTGAATTGCTATTTCCAGTTATTCGCTTTAGTGTGGATTGAAGGACCTACAACTGTAAAGGACACTGACTACCACTGTCTAAGTTCTCAGATTGGAGATCTTGCTGATGATTGATTTTCATTTGCATCAGTTTACAGGGGAGAGAGTTATCATTACTGAGTCCTCGACTGATGATTGTTTGAATGAATGATTTAGTTACAGAACATTTCAATGTCATGCTGTTCCAATTAGATTTTGTTTCCAGCTTTCATTTATCTTTGCATTTTAAAGCACTATACTACAAAACATTACGCTTGAGCAAGTGACCACCTCAGACTGAGTACACTATTGAGATAAAAAATTGCCCCTGGGTTGATAATTAATGTAGGATAAATAGGGGTTAAAAAGACACCTTTTCTCGCTCAACATTTTGGCGCCGTTGCCAGGGAGAGTGTAGCCAATTGTTTTAAGAAGAGTACCTGCTAGGAGAGAATTGGGTATTAAAAATGGAAGGTAAGAACCTGCGTATGGAGCTTGTAACAACCCTGCTCCCTCGCCCACTTTCCTGCAGATTTGTTGATTACTTTGGGTAGAAATAAGTATTTGAGTTGTGTGCATGACTAAGCAGAAAAATCTTGAAAAGAATCCAAAACCGCTACCCAAAACTGATAAAGCTAAGGGGCCAATGACCCTTGGCCGATCGACTTTCATAGACAAAATCATTAAGAAAGTAGAATCTCTGCCATCCGTAGGTCCTAGAAGAGCTGCTTCTAGACAACCTGCTAGTTCCCTTCAGGCCACATGATCACCATCTGTAGCCTTTGCTGAGGTCCACAGCCAAACAGAAGAGCAAGATTTTCAAGAAGTTGAGAATTCTAGCCCGAAATCTTTACAAAAAGGGAACCTTAGTAATCTTTGCGAAGGAAGAGGAGAAACAGGGGAAATAGAAGAACTAAGATCTCCTCTGGGAATAGTTCAGCCACTAAGCAGCCCAGATAAGGGAAGTGCTATCGAAATTACCTAGAACAAAGCTGAAGGATCTGAAGAGCCAAAATCTCCCCAGATATTGGTTCAACAAGGAACTCTTATTATCCCAGACCAAGGAAGTGCTGTTAAGGTCATTCCTTCTAGTCAACCTAGGAATAATTCCCTAGAAATCCCAGAAGGATATTGGTATATATTCGATCAAATGGCCCAAAATCAGCAAACACCTCAAACCTCCACACTGCAATATCCCATTGTGGACACTATAGTAAACGCACCTATGAAAGCCATACCTCTACAACATATCCCTACATTCCATGGTTTAACATCGGAAGACCCAGATGCGTTTCTATTCGAATTCGATGTGTTATGCCGGGGGTATGACTACACAACAGGCCCCCAAAAACTAAAACTATTTCCCTCCACACTGAAAGGAGCGGCTCTACGATGGTTTATGGGGTTAGGAGGAGCTGTTATAAACGACTGGGATCAAATGAAAGCTGCCTTTCTAAAAAACTATCAGGATTACTGCAGGTCCAGAGAATTAAAAGATGAAATATTTCAGATGGTAGCTAGACCTAATGAGACATTGGAAGAATATGTTGAACGATTTCAATATACTCTTCAGAGATCTCCTTATGCATCGTTACCCTTACCTGACAATGTGTTAAAAACTACATTAATTAAAGGAATGAAGGAACAATGGGTTGAAATACTTAATATTATGGGGAAGGGTGACATTTATCAAGAAAATTTTACTGAAATTATTAACTTATGTATCAGGAGTTCAAGAGGCAGTATGAGGTTAAAACCAGCAGAACATGACGTGCTTACAAGGGACAACAGGATCTCTGGTGGAAGTATAACCCGCGCAGAAATCGGGAATTTACTGGAAGATTTTAAAACTGACATATTGGGGACTTTGACAATGCAGCTCGATATTATGCAAGCTAAACAAAAACAAGCAGAAGCAGAGCAAAATCTGGCAATATTCTTCCCTAAATGCAGAAAGAAACACAGCCACAAAGAGTGCCCACTAGATGCAGTTCAAATTTGCGCTATTTGCACAAAAGTCCACTCCACAGAGAACTGCCCCTCACTTCCGAGTTTGAAAGCAGTTTACAAAGAAGCGGAAGAAGAATCAGAACCAGTGTACCTACTCAATCAGCGCTGTCAATGGTAGCCACGACAAATAGGTATGCCTATTGATCCATCCTCTTCTTTTCAGTCTCCTCAGTATAATACTCAACAATATAATACAATGTGGCAAAATTAGCCACCTTTCCCAGGCTGGTCACAACAACCATTTCCTTCATCACCATGGCCAAATCAAACAAGTCAAAAACAATTGGCCAAACTTTCCCTATTACCCACCATTTTGGCAAAACAATGCATATCCAACACAATGGTCCCCTTCCACTTCGCAAAGTCAAGCCTGGCAGTCAAACTGGCAAAGACTGATGAATCAACCAGCTGAAACAATCCCTCTCCCTCAACGTACACTACCAGCGCCGTATGCATTACAGCAGAACCCCCAGACCAATGTCAGACCGCAACTCCCAGCCCAACCCAACCCAAACCCTAATAATAGACCGGTTCAATCTGTTCAAATAATTGAAGCACCAGAACCAGAAACCGAGCTAAGGGAGTGCAACAACCTTCAGTTAAGGTCTGGGCGCATAATAGAAACTGAGGGAGATAAAAATGCTCAAGTTGAAAATCCGTTACCTTTAGAACAACCACTATAAGAAGAGGATGTGGTTAGACAACAAACCCATGACCAAGCAACCACTTCTTCTCCCCCATTCCCAGAATGACTAATCATACCGCGCCCAATAGAACATCTTGACTTTGATCTTCTAGGAGAACTAAGAAATTTGTGTATAAAGATCCCACTCCTCCAAGCTATCCAAGATATCCCAATATATGCAAAAACCATCAAAGAGCTATGTATAAAAAAGGCAAAGAGGAGAATAACAACTAATCCAACCATCCAAGTAGTTGGTACTCTATTTGATCTATTATCAGGAAGAGAAGCACTTGTGAAATATGAAGACCTAGGGAATCCTATAGTGATAGTACAAATCAATGGACACACCTTTCCAAATGCCTTAGTTGATTTGGGGGCTGCAATTAATATTTTGACAACCACCACATGTCAAAAATTTGGCATTACATCATTAGATCCAACTACAACCCTACTGGAACTAGTTGACCAATCAGTAGTCAGACTAGAGGGTACACTACATGATGTAATGGTATCTGTGGACTCCTGGGAATACCTTGCCGACTTTTTGATAATTAACCCCAAAAACCGGTTAGATGGACACCCCTTAATCTTAGGAAGACCTTGGCTAGCAATTGCTGACGCTTACATTGGCTGCCGACAACGCAGTATGACTATAACTAGAGGGAGTAATGTCAATAATTTAGCTCTATACCCTCCAACACAACCAAGCTTAACAATAATGAAAACTAGCAAACAACCTGTATCATAACTCACAGAAAACATTAGATCACCATTAACTATAGAAGATGCCCTTGAATTTAAAGACCAAACAGAGGACGACATCATTAACAACTTCATTAACCAATCCGAAACCAAATCCCATGTACAATGCCATATGATAGAAGCAGCATTCGATAACGAACTAGAAGAAGATCCCCTCAAAGACACCCATGATCAATGTATACCTACTACCTCTGTTTACAATAGTAAAACTATAGAAATTGAACCAGGAAAAACTCCGAACATTAACAAAAATCTGACCGCTAAACAAGAGGAAAAACTGGTCCAACTTCTGAGAAAATATAAGGAAGCCTTTGCATGGGACTACCCAGACATGAAGGGAATTGACCCCCAGCTATGCACACACCACATATATACGGAAAAAGATGCTAGGCCCATTCGCCAACCTCAAAGGAGATTGAATCCTCACCTGAAAGACATTATGAAAGCTTAATTACAAAAACTTTTAGATGTAAACTTTATTTATCCAATCTCCCATAGCAAGTGGGGCTCTCCACTAGTAGTGGTGCCAAAGAAAAATGGAAAATGGAGGATGTGTGTAGACTATAGAGAATTGAACAAAGCAACACAAAAATATCACTTTACCCTTCCATTCATTGATCAAGTATTAGATTCATTAGCAGGAAAGAAATTCTTTTCTTTCCTAGATGGCTTCAGTGGATACAATCAAATTCAGATTGCCCTTGAAGACCAAGATAAAACTACCTTTACCCGTCCATGTGGAACGTTCGCTTACAGAGTCTTACCCTTTGTCCTATGCAATGCCCCTGCCACATTTTAGAGGGCCATCTTAAGCATTTTTTCAGATTTAATGAATGAAGGGCTCGAAGTATGTATGGATGATTTCACACCATATGGAGATGATTTTGAGCCAGCACAGAAACACTGGAAAAAGTGCTGCAAATATGTATCGCTACTAGACTTTCCTTGAGTCATGAAAAGTTCCACATGATGATGACCGAAGGACTTATCAGGGGTCATTATATCTCAGCAGCTGGGATACAGGTAGACCCAGCTAAAATTCAGATAATTTGTTAATACCTACGCCTACTACATAAATAGAGGTACGCAGTTTTATGGGATTTTCTGGTTATTATAGAAGATTCATGGAACATTTTTCTCAGATTGCTGCACCTTTATATGCACTAACATGCAATGTTGATTTTATTTGGACAGATAAGTGCGACTGTGCTTTTGAGGGTCTGAAGAAGCTTGTATCAATAGCCCCAGTATTAAGGGGCCCAAATTGGGATTTGCCATTGCAAATTTCATCTGATGCTTCAGACACAGCTATTGGAGCAGTTCTTGGGCAGGAAGAGGATAAAAAGTCGTATGCAATTTATTATATTAGCAAGAATCTATCTCCTACTGAGCTAAACTATACTGTAACTGAAAAAGAGTTTTTAGCTATAATACATGCTGTAAATAAATTTAGGCATTATATCACTGGATATCATGTTGTTTTATATATATATCACTCTTCCATAAAATATTTAGCAAATAAACTTGTTACAAATGGTAGAGTAACAAGATGGTTGATTTTACTATAGGAATTTGACATCACAATAAAAGATCGACCTGGAAAAGAGAATCCTGTAGTTGATTTTCTCTCACAAATGCCGAAACCAGCAGACGCAACAACAGTGGAAGATCAATTCCCAGACGAACATTTGTTTGCTGTTACTGTCAAAACACCATGGTATGTTGATGTTGCAAATTATTTAGCAGTAGGTAAATTACCCAAGCATCTAACCCCCAATGAACGAAAACAGATTGTACAGTGCAGCACCCGATTCTCATGGATTGGGGGCTACTTGTTTCATATAGGGGTAGATATGCACATCCAAAGATGTGTCCACAAAGATGAAATATTTCACATTTTGAAAGCTTGTCATGACAGACCATGTGGCGGACATTTCGAAGAACGTAGAGCTGGTCACAAGGTTTTACAAACAGGCTATTATTGGCCTACAATCTTTAAATATGCTAAGAAGTTTGTACATGCCTGTGATAGTTGCCAAAGGGCAGGACGCCCTGGGCAATCCGATGAAATGCCTTTGCAGCCGCAGTTAGTAATTGAGCCATTCGAGCGCTGGGCACTCGACTTTATTGGTCCGATTAACCCAGCATCAAATAAGAAAACATACATACTGGTAGCAACAAAATATGTTACCAAATGGGTTGAAGTAGAGGCACTACCAAGAGCTATAGAGGACTATGTAATTCATTTCCTATTCCAAATATTTGTGTGATATGGCCTCCCGAGGGACATAATTACAGATGGAGGGCCGCAATTTGCAGGTAATAAAATTACTTCAACATTAAAAAACTACCACATTCGGCACAAAATTACAACCCCTTACCACCCGCAGACAAATGGCCAAGTAGAAAGCATGAATAAGGTGATAGAGGCAATACTTACAAAAACAGTTGCATCGCACAGACGTGATTGGGCTTCAAGATTGCTAGAAGCCTTGTGGGCATATAGAACAACATGGAGAAATACCACCGGCCATTCGCCATATCAACTAGTATTTGGGAAAGAACCGATCTTTCCGATAGAATTCGAGATACAAACATTAAGAACAACACAGGAGGTGGGTTTGAATTTAGATGAGGCCCAGAATAAAAAATTACAGCAAATTAATGAGCTAGATGAAATCAGACTCTCGGCTCTTCAACACACTGCATTAATTCAACAACAGAGAGCAAAATGGCACGATGCCCTGATCAAAAAGAAAATCTTCCACGAAGGAGATTGGGCACTCCTATATGATTCCAGGTTTTAGGATTTTCCGAGAAAACTCCAGACTCGATGGCTTGGACCGTATGAAATACAGAAGGTGCATGACAATGGCACCATTACTTTGACTACTATTGACGAATATGGACATTTGTTTAAAGCAAACAGTGATCGAGTGCGACTGTACCATAAACCGCTTGCTCGAGAATCCTTTTACCAGCAGCTACGGGAAGATTTTGATATGCAGATACTTGCTGAGGAAAATAATCCTTCCTTGGCATTAGTTCACTGAATAACTCTTTTGCTTCCAAATTTTGTATATAAGTTTTTCTTTCCTGCTTGTATAAACTACTTTCTGTACAGATATATTTTTTTTTTTTTTGCTGTTCCTTTTCAAAGGAACGACACTTCTGCATTTTTGCTGTTCCTTCTCAAAGGAATAGCAATTTCGCATTTTTTGCTGTTCATTTTCAAAGGAACAACACTTTAGCATTTTTGTTGTTCCTTTTCAAAGGAACAACACTTTCGCATTTTTGCTGTTCCTTTCCAAAGGAACAATACTTTCACATTTTTGCTGTTCCTTTTCAAAGGAACGACACTTTCGTATTTTTGTTGTTCCTTTTCAAAGGAACGACACTTTCACATTTTTGCTGTTCCTTTCCAAAGGAACGACACTTTCGCATTTTTGCTGTTCCTTTTCAAAGGAATGATACTTTCACATTTTTGCTGTTCCTTTTCAAAGGAACAACACTTTCGTATTTTTGTTGTTCCTTTTCAAAGGAATGACACTTTTGCATGTTTGCTGTTCCTTTTCAAAGGAACGACACTTTTGTATTTTTGCTATTCCTTTTCAAAGGAACAACATTTCTGCTAGATTGCATTTTTGTTGTTCCTCTTAAAGGAACAACACCTCCGCCAGATTGCATTTTTGCTGTTCCTCTTAAGGAACAACACCTTTTGAGTGCATTTTTGTATGAACATCATTTTGAGAATTTCTTATGAATAATGGTTCATTTGTCATAATCCCTGTTGGAGAGGTAAATCCCCTCTACGGATAGAGGCGATCCCTACTAGCCTAGAATGGGTCTAGCAACAATCAAACAATGCTATCACGCAAGTTCCTAATTGCAAATAAAAGGTAGGTGATGAAGACCTACTTGAGTTCCAATGCTTTCGTTTGTAGAAGAGATGTCTCCCACGTTCCTTTGCCTTGGCCGGTCACAATCGTCCACTATCCTCGTGAATGGACACCTGCACACACAAAGAGAACCACACAAACACAAGTGTGAAATCTAATATATGCAATTATACATCAGTCAGGAAGGATATAATTCAACATCAACCATTACAAGTACAACGAGAATGGAACCATAATGATAGTCATCTATTATTAATAATCAACAAAGGAGAATAGAACCAGCGTCCTGACGTCAAGTCCTCCTTTGGCTGGGGGCTCAGCTACACAAGTCTTGCAAAAGCTTGAAGGTGTGAGGGACAAGCTCTCTCTCTCTCTTTAGTTACAAAGTATCCTTACTTAGGTAAAGCCTTATGGATACAAAGAAGGCTTCTTGCAACTCTAATCTTTTGATATCTTCCTTTCAGCACAAGTATTGCCACTAGAGTCAGAACTAGCTTGCTCAAGCCATGGAGACAAG
>APFE031503453.1:36593-50315 GCA_000404065.3 Pinus taeda | reverse complement strand
GGGCGTAGAAGGGGAGAGGTCCACCTTAGAATCAACATGAGGTTGTTCAGGTGGAGGGACTGATTGATTAGTAGGTGAGACGGCAGGGACCAGAGAGGTTGAGAACAACCAAACAGGCAACCCAACAGTTAACCCTGGGAGGGACAACGTTGCCATGTAAGGAGCACCAACATTCCCGAGAGGAGGGAAATGACCAGGATTCCCATCAGGGAGGGAACTTGGGTTGGTGAACCCCTAAAAAGTTGCCATCAAGAACGAAAAAGAAACCTACTCAAGCTAATGCGAACAAGACCTAACCGGGTAAATGTGAATGCGACCGAATAAATTTTAAGACAAAGGAAGTGAACTTGACCTTTTCATGTTTTAAGAGTCGAGAAAAGGACAAAAAGGTGACTCTAGTCACCTTCGAATGTTTTGTGACCCCGAAGTGACAAACTGCTCAAGTGAGCCTTTTCTTTTAAGGAGTCCGAAAAGGATCAAAAGTGACTACTCTGGAGAAACTAGGCAAGGGGTTTACTAGACAATCCGTAAAATTGCATATACACCTTAGTGATCATATGAAAGCCAAGGACTTTCCGTACGGCAGTCAATCTTCCTGAATGTTGTGTTCGTTGCGTTACGGGCTGTAAGGCGGTAGACATGGCTTCCTATGGATCAAGGATGATAACCTAGTGGAGTCTCCCCATATATACGTGATGGTACGTTGGAGCACAAGTTCGTACTAGACCACAGTTGAATCCACAAGGAGGAATCACCCAACCTCAATGTGAGAACAAAAGTGACTAGGTTTAACGACGCCGAAGCACATCTCTAGCCTAGACCTCTAGAATGTGAGCGTTATGTTCCAATGCGTTTTTAAGTTCATTCGGTTTATTTTAAAGCTGATCTTGAGTTACGGTTTCGGTTTTCAGGTCCTACCGTATGTAATTCCTCAAAATCCCTAAATGCACTCTATATGCCAAAACATGTCATTCCATTCGATGAATGCTAATTACAAAAGAGTTTAGAGAGCTTTCATACAAACGAAATGAACACAATCAACAAATAATTTCCCTAATGCAGCTAATGGAAATCGTTAAACTTTTCTTTAAGATTACTAATCCACTAATCAAAATGAAAAGCTCTAACTTTCATTAACTATCACGAAGCAAAAGAGATTTTCTTCTTCGATAATGACAAAATGCACTAAAGAGTTTTTGAGAAATAATAACAAACAAATGTAGAAAAGAGCTGATTGACCCCAAACAACTGTAATCTATGCCCGGGTAGTGAAAAGAAATCAAAACATTACTAAAATTGATTCAACAACAATCACTTAAACAACCAAGAAAAAGAAAGCAAAGAGGAAGGTTAAATCAAACAAAAAGCAAGCAGTAAACGAACCTTTGCAAACGAGTAACCAAGCAAAGCTGATCCAACAAAGTTGAAACAATAAAACTAGGTCACAAAGCAAAAAATGAGATTCGCTTCAACAGAACTCACAAAGAAGTGCTTCAATCTTTAAATAATGAAAATCAAGTCATAAACCAAGTGGAGAAGGCATGGGATGCCAACAGATTCAGGAGGTGGAATTGAAAAAATTCAATTCTACAGGACTCAGCACGGGTAAAACACAACAACAGGGCGCTAATAAAACACTACGCGTAGAAACAAGGCGATGTCAACGTGGAAGAACACATCTTAACCGTGATGGTTTTATTCCCAAAACCGTCGCGATTGTTTGGTGTATTGACGCGATGATCAAGAAATCACAAAAAAGGCTAGGCGATGGCAGTGCGACTGTTTTATAAAAAAACCGCGATGAAGCCAAAAAATGACCACAATCAAGCCAAAAACTCCCAAACCAAGGTAATCACTCTTTAAACAATCAAGGCACTTCCCAGAACGAACCAGGAAACCTAGAAGCAGAGAACTAATCCCCAGACTTTGAAAAGAGAGAAAAAATCCAATTCAAGGACAAAATGAACAAGAACAGGACAAAAGCTAGCTCCAAGCTATTCGATTTGTAAACAAAACCGGAGATTGACTGAGATGGCTTTGATCTACTTCGCTAATGCAGAGAAATAGCATTTTGAAGGCTAACTAGCCATGCTTCAGGCTCCGTCTAAGGCTTACAATTCAAACAACAAGGTGAAACACTCCCCAGTGGAGTCGCCAAATTGTTGTGTAGGTAAATCCCCTCTACGGACAAAGGCGATCCCTCTAGCCTAACTGAGGTCTAGCAACAATCAAGCACGCTAACACGTAGGTTCCTAATTGCAAAATAAAGGCCAAGATAAGAGCCTACCTCGAATCCAATGCTTATATTTGTAGAAGTATTGTCGCTTCCGTTCTTCCGCTTCAACTGGTCGCAATCCTCACGATCTTCGTGAACATACACCTGCACAAGAAAAGGACAAGACAAATACAAGCATAAAATCTGGGAAATGCAACTATGTACCGGTCAGAAAAGATACAACTCAAACATCATAATCAAAGACACATGATTGGAACCATAATGATAGTCGTTTATCTTATTAACAAAACAAAAGAGAATACAACCAAGTTCTGACGTCAAGATCCTCCTTTGGTTGGGTCCAGCCAGCAAGTCCTTCAAGCATTCACCCTTGAATGTAGATATCCCAAGACAAATCTGTCTCTCACACAAGTTTACACTATATGGAAACACTTCACAACCTTCCTTAAGCACTATATCAATCCCACACTTAACACACCAGCTGCCTATCAAGCTTACAATACTGTCAGTAATGCTTTAAACACAATCAATTCCAAACTCGTAGCTCATGGCAATGGTGGAGGCTTAAATAGGATAAGGAGTCTCCATGAATGGTGTGAGGATGGGCTTATCTCCAAGGAAGGTGGCTTAAATGACGAAGCAAACATGCCAGAGAAGGGAGGGCGACATTTACAAGGCCAACAACCAGGTTTGGAGTCATCTGGAAGGCCGGCTATTAGAACAAATTCGCCCAAACTGGAGCATCGCGGGTGCATAACTGCACTGGAGCGCTGGCATTGCTGCTGAATAACAAGGCTTGTCATATCAATGTGATCAGACATAAAGAACAACGGGCTATCACATGAAATTCGACCAATGCGGGAAAGGCGTGTGCTTTCGCGCTGGCAGTGCATTGAGTATGTTTAGGAGTGCCCATCAGCGCGTTTATTTTTAAAACAGTCGTGATGATAGAGGAAACTTTGGCAAAGTGGGTCATTTAGACACATTAGAGAGCATGAGCATGATGAATTTGGTCTCATGACACAGTAGGGAGACTGACAGGAAGACAGTGACAAATTATTGCGTAACACAAAGCAATACACAGGATAAAATGGGAAAGAAAAGCAAAGCCCCAAGCTCCGAGGAAAAGCAAATGGCGCCCTTGTATACAGATACAGCTTGTAACAGAGATGCGGGAATTGCTACGTGGGAAGGCACGTATAACCTGCTTGAAGAAGAAAATCCCAGAGTAATGGAAGTTATTGCTACCGCAGGATCAAATAGTTCTTCTGAAGCATCCCTTACAGAGCTAGCTTGCTCATTCTTGCACCGGATAGCAGCACAGCCCAAAATTCTCCCATACACGGACATGGTCAAGTGGATACTGGATAGCGCCGATATCAGCAATAGACAGTTCAAAACTCAAGGACAAGGACTCATCAGTTCATTTGTTGCGCAGGATTTAAATCTCATTTATCATCTACCGGAGCCACACGCAACTTATAACAAGCAATTTATGGAGAAATTTGTAAAAGAAAATCAGGACCTGGCAGAAACCACCAAAGACTAGTCTAGGAGGGACGAACCGCTGAAGAAAGATAAACATGGTATGTACAGTATTGGTTCTCTTACCTCCCCATATTGCTTTACTGCTACCATGCTCTGTAGAATATTTGGAATGCCAGATATGAACAAATTTTCATCCGAATGGCTACCATTATTGGATGCTACCACAAATGCCACTATTGTAGATTGGGCCAAAATCTTGTCTGATAACCTATTCACGGCCATTGTAAGTTACTGGTCCAAAAGAACTATGGCTCAGAGAACTTATCCTCCTTTTTACCTATCTGCATATGTAATCGATGCAATATGTTATGCGTCTAAATTTCCTTTGATGGGTTGGAAGTGGACAACTCAAGACCCCTTACCCATCCATGTCTATCATAAAGAGTTATGGGACTCTCAATTCATTCCATAATTCTACTAGATTTGTCATGGAATTATGCTACCCTTGTATAGAATGTTGTATGATAAAGACCCTCCGAGATGCTCGCCTGAAGCACATGTAGACATCCTCCCTATCGCAAGATGGTGCGGGGAGGAATTGTTTACTTATGTTAGGGTATTTGGAAGTATTGCTCCCCCTCATGTCCTAGCCTGGTATATCCCTGATAAACTCTTGGCTTGAGAAATTGCCTATCAAACTTGTGGAGAAGCTGGTCTGACTAAAGATTTGAAAGACAAAAAGAAGGCTATATGGCCACAGTTTCTTGTGTCATGTGGGGCCTTTTCACTATTCGATGTAGGCCACGCATTCACAGAAGTAAAGAATATGACGTGTTTACAGTTATTCAAATTTTCAGCAAGACCATTTGATCCTAATGAGGTTGCCCAGAATTTCACCACTGCAGTCAAGATAAAGGTGTTAGCTGGGGAAACAGATGTATTCGATGACATATTCCAACAGAAAAGCACGCTTGAAGAAATTCTGCATGCAACTCAACTGCAATTCTCTCTAGAAGAATTCCAAAGGTTCAAAATATACAGGGAAAGAAGGTTAGCCAGTATTCCTTTAGAGAAACTACACCTAAAACCCTCAAGAGAACCAACTCCAAGTGTTAGTCTTAGTGGGAGTTCAGGGACTAATGGGTCTAAATCCAAGTCTGAAAAAGAAATGTCTGAACATTCTAAAAGATCCAGAAAGGCACAGGATATGAGTGAAGGGTTAGTAAAGGATATTTCCCAGTCAATGGAACTTCCACATCAATAGGTTATTGCCTCCCCACAAAGAGATCCTCCCCCTCTCGTCATTCAAGCACCTCCAGTCATAACCGAACTAGACAAAGAATGGGAAACCTTCAATGACTTGATCAATCTTGAAAGGAAAACCATAAAAACACCTGTGAGTAATGCATAGGTAACAAAAGAAGTAGTCACAAGCATAGTCAACAATGTCCCAGATATGGAGCATATTCCTATTGCCCCATCTTCTGAGCTTATGCTCAAAATAGAATAAATTCCTCCTCTTGATATATTTTATAGCCCACAACACAAAGCAGTAGTAAGAAGATAGAGGAAGAAGAGGAAATTGGAAAACACACTCTCTCAAGATGCATAACGATTCGACGTCCTGTGGCAAGATCCAACTAACAATCCCACTGAGAATCTCACCAAACTATCTCAGATCACAGGAGCATATGCCTCTGCAACTATTGATAAAGCATCTGAGGTACAGCAGTTGCTAAAAGAAAAGGAAGATCTGATACAAGTCTTGCAACAATAATTGCAGCAAGCTAATGCTAACAATGAAGCACAAAAATAGCTTGAAAGGTTACAACAAGACTTCCAACAAATGCAGATAGGATATCAGAAAAGTTTGGATGAGAAAGGAAAGTAGTTACAGGATCTACAAGAGATACACAAGGACGATCCTAAACTTATAGAATTTATCACAGAATCCATTTCCTTGAATGAAAAATTACTACAGCAGCAAGAAGTGTTGGGCCAAAAAATATCGCAGTGGAACTATTATTGTGAAATAAGTGATTAAACCACTCATCAAGTTGTAGAATTATGAAGTGACTATGATTCAATTGATAAATGGGCGACTGCATATTTGGCTTGGCAAAAAACAGATGAGGGAAAAAGAGTAGGTGCACCAAGGATAAATGAAGACCATAAAGACATGCTCTTTAACAAATGGGATGAGCAAATCAGGGAGGCAGAACAAGCAGCAGAAGGAGCAGCCATGGCAGCAACTAGTATTATTGATTGTGTAAATGAAAATTTGCACAGGGGAAATCTAATCGCAGAAACCACTCTAGGATATTTGCCTAATGCACAGCAAATACAAACAGATTGGAAGCAGAAAGCTCAAGAAAAGGCAAAAGCAACTCAAGGGTTAACCAAGTTAAACTGGGATTATTACTAGGCATACTTGGTAAAGCCACATAGCCAATGGATGACTCTTAAGTGTATCATCAATTTGGATGAGAAAATGGCGCCACTTCTTGTTGATTATGTTTCCTCAGTTCAGCTCAAATCGGAGGTCATCCAACCGACTCTTCTCCAACAGATGCTGCATACATGTGATTTCAAAGACCAGATACAGAAGTAGTTTTAATTTTTCCTTCAACTTTAGTTTCAAATTTGTTTTATTTGCGTAGAAAAAGGACAGTCATTTAAACCACATCCTAAATTTTTTTAATAAGTTATTTTTAGTTTTAGTTAGTAGTATTTAAACCCTTCTCATGCATTTAGAGAAGGGTCTAGAAATTTGTTAAAAGCTTGTCCTCAGAACATGCACTTTTGCACCCTCCGAGGAGGTTTTGATGAATGAAAGGAACAAGATTTGTTAATGTTTGAATTTAATATCTGCTACTAATGTTTCACTTCTGTACTCTTATTGGATGTTAGAACAAGGAGAGATAAATCATTGTCGCTTGAAGCTCATGAGTAGGACTAGTTATAAATGGTACTTTTATCTCTTAACCATTTCTGCTTATGTGTTAAAGTGATATTCAGTTTTAGTTGTTTATATATTAATGCGTGAATGCCTGAGTTATCATTTGGCACTTTTGTACGGTGATAGATATTTATTTATGCTTAATGTATGAATAGCTCGTTATGCGATATGTTTTTCACAACTGTTTCGTCTAACTTTTTATACGAAGTGGTTCATCTTTATTGAATTTTTTTCTCATAATAGCTGAATGATCTTTATTACCAGTTGTTATTTGAAATCTTTTTAGATCGCATAATAGAATAATTACACCCCGGGTTAGTATAGACTTAGATGTTTTCTGCTTATTAGAATACAATAGCATAGCACTATATTAAAGTTAGAATAAGAACATCTTAATTAGCAATTGTTAGATTAGAAACATCAAATTCTACACACACACACTCATAAATTTGGAAACTGGTCCCATATCCCCAGTCGGACCCGCTATACCAAATGAATAAGGAGCTGCCAACCAAGGTTCGAACTGGGCGGGTATCCCCCTTGTTATAGAACCGATTTTTGGGGCTTCAAAAAACCCCAAAGATGTAAAAGAAGAAAAACATATTGTAAGAAGGAAAAATGCAGACATAGAAACATTGAGGAAACAACTCAAAGTTCCCTCTAGTGAGGATCTCGAAGATAAGGAAGTTGGGGAGCTTGAGAAAGAAAAAGAGAACATGTTCAAGATCATAATTGAAAGACACAACCAAATTAAGGATATGGAAGTGGAGATGGAAAGATTGCTTAGGGAAAAGGAGAAGTCATAACAACTAGCTATAGTGCCTCTAACAAAAATCCCTATTTCAATATCAACAACAGCAGGAGCATCTACATCGAGTGTGGCACCAACATAGAGAACAAATTTTCCAAATGAGTTAGTTAAAGACATCGAAGACCTGTCCATTCAAGGGCAGGAATTTGAAAAGTTAAAAGCTCAGCTCAAAACTCTGCAGGATCAAAAACTACATATAGACATTTCTTATGTAGCGAAGTTGCAGAAAACTCATAGGCTCACACTGAAGATTGAACAATTAGAAAGTGAGCCAGCCATGGCCCATACTTTGGCACATGAAAAGGAGACCATATGGATAGAGATAAATGAGTCCATTAATGAAATATGGCCCTCAATTCAAATTATATTTTAACAACAAGAGTTGATTAAGAAATCAAAAGAAGCAGTTGCATAGATAAAGGAAGATTTGCGACAAAAGCCTCGAGAAGTTACACCATTGATAGGGATATTGTTGTGGAGGTAAATCCCCTCTGCGGACAGAGGTGATCCCACTAGCCCAAATGGGGTCTAGCAATAATCAAACAACACTAACACGTAGGTTCCTAATTGAAAATTAAAGACCGATGATGAGGGCTACCTGGATTCCAATGCTAGTACTTGTAGAAGAGTCGTCGCTCCCGTTCCTTTGCTTCGGCTGGTCACAATCCACACGGTCTTCATGAACAGACACCTGCACATGCAAAGAGCGACACAAATACAAGCTTAAAATCCAATAGATGAAACTATATATCAATCAGAAAGGATATAACTTAATCATCATTAAAAAGAAAATAAGAGTGGAACCATAATGATAGTCGTCTATTATTATTGATAAACAAAGAAGAATACAACCATAGTTCTGACATCAAATCCCTTTGGTTGGGTGATCAGCAGCACATGCCTTGAAAAGCTTGTTGGGAATGGGGAAAAATCCTCTCTCTCCTTGGTTACTTGGATAAGAACCTCCTCACTTAATATTTAGCCTCATGGGAATGAATAAGGGTTCTTGTAGCATGAACTTAGCAATTCTCAGACTTTGAGACTTAGAATTTGGAACTTGGAGACTAACTTGTCAAAGGCAAAAGGACAAGCTTTTATAGATAAAGGAGAAGGAGTTAGGGTCATCTACAATATTCATGGGGTTGGCTTTATCACTAAGAAGCTTCCATGAGAGGTGGAGAACTACTTCCCTTCTATGGAGATTCGATGCCCAACTGAACTAACTCAAGATGGAATCAGTTCATGAATATCTTAGGAAGAACCTTCGTAAGTTTGTTTGTTAAAAACTTTACCCAACTGGGCTGGCGCGAGTGCGACTCTGAGACAAAGCGCCAGTTGGTGCACCCTCTTTGGAGGATTTCCCCCATTAGCGTGAGTGATACACAGTGGAACTGTGCCAATGGAAAAAGTGTTATTTTTATGGGTATTTTGCAGAAGGTGTCTTCGGGGCATATGAAGTACATACTCAAGGGGATACAATGCAAGTGTTTTCAGGTTATGTCACTTCTCATAGGTCCCGAAATACGTCCTCCAATGTGCGGGAGAAGGGGTAACAGGGACGGTGACAAATTACTGTGTAACAGATGCCCCCTAAAGCATGAGGCCTCAGAGAGAGAGGGGTGAAATTCTTTACAAGAACATGGCCAATCGAAAACACTGCCGCTGGAGAACCTACGTGGAGAAGTACAACTAATATCTCAAATACAGGATGTATGTGGTATGGGTGCAACCATCCATAACAGAGTACATAAAATTCTAGATCCAAGGTATAGACGTAGCCATCCAGTGAGGATCGATAAATAGACTTAGGCATGGTCACAGCCATCCAGTGAATGAGTCATCTAATGATCATAATAATCCACAAAATCGCAACATTGATTCTAACAGACAAAATCCAGGGTCTTGCACTCCATCTCGACCCGAACAAATTACAAGTTCAAGCATGCGAATATGGGAGTCAAAGTCGAACATGCAGGAACATCGTCTGAATACCAATCAATGATGAAAAATGTTAACAGACGCGAGAGGTACCACCAATAATGATAATGGTCCTCAAGGTACTATAGGTACAATCTACGACGTGCAAATCAGTGAGCTGGCATCGAACACCTGTAGAATCATTCGATCGGAGGCCAATGATGAAAACCTCGCATCGAACACAAAGAACCTGCCATTGGGGCATGTAGGCTTCAAGGCACCTGAAGGGAGTCTCTAGGTCAACTTCCTGGATAATGAGCTGAATTCGACAGGAAGTGACCTTGATCAAAGGTGGGCCATAATGTTTCCCACATCATCGATGCGAGACAGAGGAGGATAATATTTTTTTTCAATCAGGATTATGTGAGTTATCAGAGGGAGGTTGATTTTCTGCAGAGGTCAACTTCTCTTGAACATATCGACGGCACGATAGTGGACTTGGCAGTATTTGACATCAAATGATCAGAGGTCATGGTGACAAGGCAACGAGTAGATGAGAGGTCAAACAGGATCACCCAAACCCACGGAAGCAAGTGAAAAATGAGATGAGATGTCCCCACCCAGACATGAATGCAGACAAGTGCCATGTTCAAGAGCAACATACTGCTGACACGACAATAATTGTGGTTCTATTTTCCCCACCATTTCTGGCAAGTAACCCAGTTATTTTTATCAAGCTTGATGGGGATAGCATATGCTTGTAAAGTGTCATCTTGACAGAATCCAATGTCATCAAGGTTTAACGAGTCTAACAAAGGAAGAACTTAGCATTTTTTCATGTTTAGAGAGTTTGAAAAGACAACGGAAAAGTAAACTCTAGGGGTGTCCTTTTTCGTAAAGTTGTGTCTCTCGAGCTCGAAAAAGTATAAAACAATGCTCGAAATAACCGCCCGATCCTTACGACCGAGGAGTACTTTTCATAAGTAGTGATTTCGAACAGAAAAAGTAAAAAAGTGACTGAAATCACGTCATTTCATAACCGTTAACAAGCTTGAAACGACAAGGGCACGACGATCTTTTTTTATTTTCACGGCTGGAAAAGAGTTTTAAAGACGATCGCCTCTTATTTACGTTTAACGAGTCAAGAGGAATAACTCGGAAACCTTTTCATTTTTAGAGAGTCAGAAAAGAGCTTAAAACAGACCTCCATTTTAATTCTCTTTAACGAGTCAAAAAGGGAAAAAATACTCGGCAATCTTTTCGTATTTTACAAGTCAGAAAAGAGCTTAAAGGTGACTCGTCCTAGAGGAACGAGTGGTATAAAGGGTAGCAACTGGTTCCGGCAATGGTGGAACTGCTCAAAACATGTAATGGTCAAGATGTTGGCTAACAAAACCACTCATAACTGCAGTCCCTCAGGAAAGGAAAACAAGCAAGTGAAAGCATATGATCAGCCAAAGAGATGGTGGCGATGGGGTGAAAACAACCAAGGCTCATCTAACATAATTTAGCGGATAAAGGCAGAAATCACGAGATGTAAAATGGGTATGGGTTCATTTTTACACAAGCTTGAACCATGGAGAACAGTTTCATGTTTACACAAGCTTGAAACGAAAAACTATGCTTGTTATAAGTTCGCATGCCCCCAGCATAATGCCACAAAACGAGGTACATGCCCCCCAAGCTTCATTGCATTCAACAGAATGGATGGAATGAAGGCTCACTTTCGAGATCTTGGAAAGACTCGACTTGTATTTTACGAGATCTTAATCAAAAGACTCGAATTGGAAAGGGAGTTTGTTTCATTTTTTAATGAGGTTGACACAGTAAAAGAACTATCCTCATAACCCTTGTTTCATTTTTTAACGAGCTTGACAGAAGATCAGGAACTATGCTCAACTAGACCTAGTTTCAGTTTTTAAGGAGCTTGAAATAGGAAAGCGCACTATGCTCCGACCAAACCTAGTTTCATTTTTTAAGGAGCTTGACATAGGAAAACGCACTATGCTCTGACCAGACTTCATCATAATGAACAGGAAGTCAGTGCTTCCAAGAGTGCCACTCCCGGTGGAAGGATAACATCTTGGAAGTCAGGACCCAATGCCCCCAGGACACTATGCACGACGGTGGCATCACTGGATACAGGTACAGGATAAGTAGCCATGTAGTTGACCTGTAGTGGGGCAGATACAACCAGTGGATAAAAACCAGGAGGGGATGACAACGGCGCAGGAGGCACCAGGGGACTAAAGAACGATAATTGATCGATAGTCACGATCCTTCCATCGTGTGGAAAGAAAACCACATGGAAACGTGAAGAGACAAGGGCCCCCATGGCATAAACATAGTCACGGCCAAGGAGAAGACTAAAATCTAAAGCACCTTGGGTAACCAGTACATCTATATAGACAGTTTTGCCTCCCAAAGTAATAGGGAACTTTGGAAGGATCCCTAATGGTTGATTGGTTCCTCCATCAAACGCCATCAGATTCTATGCGACCGGTACAAGTTGTGGGGAGCCCAAAGCTTGCCAAGTAGTGGAAGGCATAAGACTGACAAATGCACCCTCATCCAAGACAGTGCCAGGTACTGCCTTATCATAGGCATGTACTATAATCTAGAAAGGCACATGGGATGGAAGGTGGAAAGCAGTCAGGTGGCTCTAGTCAAAGGAAACAACTGAACTACTTGGTGGGGGAATCATATGATTGCCCCCCTGCTCTGAAGAAGGACTCTCGGGATCAGCTGGGATAGGAGAGAGTTTATGACTCAGGAGAATCTGAAGAGACGAGAAGAACACGAGCATGACGCTCTTCTGAAACAGAGTGATCGACAGGCAGTGAACCCAAGTTGACACTCTCTCTGACCAATGCTTGGTCCCGAACAGGCTTAGCACAGCCAGGTTTGGAAAGAGGAGGATGGGCAAGAGAAGGATCTATATCAATCTCTTTTTTGATGGGGAGAGGATCTGAAGAGAGCCTCTAATAACCAACAGGGAGCTGGGGTGAAGAAGTTGTGAGACTTTCCAAAACAGCGGAAGCTTTATCCATGATCGGACAAAGGTGAAGGAGATGGTTTCCTTCACATAGCCTACAGGGGAATCGAATCTTCCCTTTCGTCTTACCACTGCCAGTTGATAGGATAGCATCGCCATGACCTTCAGAGGGAGATGAGGGGTAGGCTAGATCATGAGACCATAATTCTAAGATCCTACAAATGTCAGGACAATCACGAAGAAGATGGTCTCCCTTGCACAATTTACAAGGAAACGTAACCTTCCATGGAGAAGCAGAAGGTGCCCCGACCTAAGCTGTACTTGGGGCAGTAGCTGCACTTTTTGCCTCTCACTTATGAGACTTCTTCTTCTTCGTCTTCTTCTTCTTCTTATTAGCCACCTAGTTACTTGAAGCTAGACTTTCACCAGGCGAAGTAGAAGATGAGGACGTAGAAACAGGCGAAGAAGGGGAGAGGTCCACCTTAGAATCAACATGATGTTGTTCGAGTGGAGGGACTAATTGACTAGTAGTTGAGACATTAAGGATCACCGAGGTTGAGAACAACCAAACAGGCAACCCAACAGTTAACCTAGGAAGGGACAACGTTGCCATGTAAGGAGCACCAACATTCTCAAAATGAGGAAAATGACTAGGATTCCCTTCAAAGGGGATTCCTGGGTTGGAGAACTCTAGAAAAGTTTCCATAAAAACTGAAAACCGCACACAGGGCTGAAAAATAGTCAAGACACACAATCCAACGGCCAACAAACAGAATCTAACAGGGCGTGTGATCACAGATGATTTAATTTTTAGACACACGGACATAACTTGACCTTTTCATCTTTAAATAGTCGAGAAAAGGACAAAAAGATGACTCTAGTCGCCTTCGAATGTTTAATGAGCCTGAAGTGACAAATGCTCAGATGAGCCTTTTCTTTTAGGGAGTCCGAAAAGGATCAAAAGTGACTACTATGAAGAACTAGGCAAAGATTTACCAGACAATCTGTAAAACTCCATATACACCTTGGCAATCATATGAAAACCAAGGACTTTTCGTACGGCAGTCAATCTTCACGAATGTTGTGTTCGGTGCGTTACGGGTCATAAGGTAGCAGACATCTCTTCCTATGGATAAAGGATGATAACCTAGTGGGGTCTCCCCATATACTCGACGGTACATTGGAGCACAAGTCCGTACTAGACCACAATTGAGTCACAAAAGGAGGAATCACCCAACCTTGAGTGGAAACAAAAGTGACTAGGTTTAACGACGTCGGAGCACGTCTCTAGCCTAGACCTCTAAAAAGTGAGTGTT
>APFE031503453.1:21434-36583 GCA_000404065.3 Pinus taeda | reverse complement strand
GTTTCCAACATTCATTTATCGTTGCATTTTAAAGCACTATACTGCAAAACATTACTCTTGAGCAAGTGACCGCCTCAGACTTAGTACACTCTTGAGATAAAAAATCATCCCTGGGTTGATAATTAATGTAGGATAAATAGGGGTTAAAAAGACACCTTTTATCGCTCAACAGTATTATGATAGTCAAATGAAGATTATATGCCAAAGTTACGACCCCAAGAAGTTAGAGGTCCAATTATTCATTTAGACAAACACTTTGTGTACATAGTACTTGTAGGTTATAAATGCATATCTGTTCACTAATTCAATAATCTCGCCAGAGAATCATCAAGAAGGCTCTAGCCCTCTCCACATAGCTGCAAAAACACTTATTAGTCTGTACATTCATCAACCAATCAATAACTAAATAATTCATGACGAGATCCATAGATGGTACACATCATATAACTAGAAAATCACCAAGATAGGAAGCATAACAACTCATACATAATATCATCAATGTAATTACTGCAAGTACGCATGAATCATGGTAGAAGAATAAATATTATTAATATATGAAAATACCAACCAATTCAGGGACTTCCACATACCACCTGACCATAGATTAGGCTGAACCAAATCTCTCTTTCATCTAATCCCCCTTGCACTATATTCCAAGCATGCATGTGTGATCTCTTGGAATAAACGAGGATGAAACCAACCAGGGCTTCCAGAGGCTATACTACCACAAGCCTCAACCACAGTGATTCCACCTCTATAGTCGGACATCACTAACGCCAACTAGATCGACCTCTACCCAAGCTATCCAGGGCTCTAGGAACTAGTAATTCAACCCATAAACTTCCAAGGCTCCAGATAATTTTTCCAACATGACTCCAAGGACTAGTAACTAAACTCACCAAGGGCTCCAGAACATTTGTCCCAACCTAGGCTCCAGGACTAGTAACTGACCCAAAGTTGTTCTAGGGATTTCAAAGCATTTGTTCCAACCCACAACCATAAGGAACATGAGCACCAATGAAAAAAATAACCAAGTGGAAAATCCACAACACCATGGCTATCTAGGAAATGGAAACGTAAAGTTTTTAATCTAGAAAAATCTCCATGCCAAATACAACACAACAAAAAATCACATGCATATACCATGCATCCAGGAATCAACAAGAAAATCACACGTGAAACCTATTACCTGCAAAGAAATCCAGCTGTACTAGTTGATCCAACTATTCCCATGCGCTTTCTTACTTTCATTTTCATTCTTTCTCCAAATCCAAGTGAATACTAGAGTGCTCCAAGCATGCTCCAAGAATGCTCTAAGTGTGCAAGAGTATGAGAGAATGAGAGAGTGGAAGAGAGCTCAACCCAAAAACTATCAAAAAGTTAGAAACTGATCCTCAGAAGCATTTTTTATCGTTGAGACCTCTATTTTCTTCATTTTCCTTTCAATTTCTCTCTCATGCAAATTTGTGTCTCTTTACCTTCCTTTTCTCCTATTTTCCTTTATTTTTCATAAATATATGACAATTATTTCCTTTTTTCCTTTGCCAATGCCTTTTACAATTTCCATAGCCATAAATTAATCACAAGTGATACCCATCACTACTTTTTTCCCAACATTCATTTCGGAATATGTGTCCCATGACATTGGTCTTATTTATTTACATAGGAAATCAAATTACAACTTCTTTCAAAGGAAAATTTTATTTACTAAAGACTTGGATTTATACAAAGCCCCTAACTTATCCCATAATACCTTGGTTGTAAATTTTCCAAAACTTTAAGTAATAATGCAACTTGAAACGTTGGGCTCTTCAATCATGTCACACAGTTATCTAAAAACTCTTATTAACAACATATATATAATTTACATTTACTAAACAAATTTTAAAAAATCGGTACAATTGTTGATTATACTTTTATTAACTAATATATAATTATAGGCCAATAAAGTGAAAAGTGAACGATGTGAGGGAAGACCTTCCTCCCATACCTACATTTTTCAAGGTTACGGCTAAGTAAGAAATAACTACCTTTCCTTTCTATAAATGGAGAAGTGGATATCTATATTAAATCATTTAATACAATATTAATTATTATACACTACATTTAACACTCAAGGTTACGATTAAAAGTAGGAGATTACTACCTCTCAGTGATATTTCCTTTTTTGTAAATGGAGAAGACGATATCTAGATCATAAAATACAATATTAATTATTATACACTGCATTTAACACAATTAATATAGACATGGTTTAAATACATCATTATTTAGATAGGCAAAGAAGTTATTAGTTTAAACTTATCCATTGATTTAAAGGAGAGAATGAAAATATATTAGTATTTTTCATTTTCAACGATAAAACTATATAAAATTTAGAAAGAATAATAATATGTTGTTTTTAAAATAATTATAATATTGAAAAATTAAATTTTTTATTTTTTATAAATAATGATAATACATTATTAAAAAAATATTGGGAAATAATCTATTAATTAATGTATTTGTTGATTTGTTCCGGACCAATTCAACAATATTCAAGTATAAATAGATGGATAGATTCAGTGTGGTTCATGGAGAAGATGGTCAGGAGAAGATGAAGATTCAGATCATGGCAGCGAGTTAAATAGATGAACAAATTGCGAGTTAAATAGATGGACAGATGACGGGTTAAATAGATGGACAAATTCCTCTAATCCTTCCTAGATCTATAAAGTAACGTGGAGCTATAAGGTAACGACTATAAAATCTACTACTTTTGACTGGGTCAAGAAAAAGGGGAAAAATGATATAAAACTAATAAACTAATATTATTTTTCTATAAAGAAAATACATTATTTTAACAATAAAAGTTAATATTATTAAATAAGAATAGACATCAAAATCCAAATTTAAATAAATGATAAAATTTAACATAATTAAAAAACTTTAAAAAATCAAAAAAATCAACGTAGAATCCCATAATTAGCTAATTTTGGATTTGACTATGAATTAGTAGAGAAATAAAATATTCTTGGGTAAAGAAAAAGGTATATATATAAATCGTGAAGAAAGGAAAACAAATTCCATAAAAAGTGGCGAGGGATAATAGTTAAAAGAGGGAAATAACTTTTATAACAAAGATAAACAAATTCTACTAAACAATAAAGATAATAGTTAAAAAGAGGGAAATAACTTTTATAACAAAGATAAAGAAATTCTACTAAACAATAAAAATAAAAATATAAGAAAGCACAGATAATATAAAGTAAAGTAAGATCAAATGATGATATATAAAATGTAAAATAAAAAGAAAAAGGAAACTCGAGCAAACCAAAGGAAAATGGGAAAAAACCTAGAAACTGACCACACCATGGGAAAAAACTAAGAGAAAAGGGCAGGGATCCAACAACTCCTAATTTTACTCTCAATTTTGATGGCTTCCCTAAATAGTTTACTAGACCACTAAACATGATGTGATTGTTTTCCTTGAATAATAATTATTCAATGATAAGTTAATGCACAATATAATATCTAGAAATTACTTTTTTTTGGTAAGTAAGCACCCATGGGGATTGAAACACGTAACCTATTGCAAGGAGTCCCTTGACAATCTAGAAATTTTTCCTTGATAACTAAGTTTTGATAAGTTTTTCAAAAAATTAGTTTTCTTTTTAGGTGGTATGTATTTAGTTAAATAATGGTGTTGAATGTGGTTGGTTGCATTAGTGAAAATCATCTAATGATAACTGAATTAAGATAGATTTAACTATGAATATTAGGTTAATCTTTTTTTATTCAAGAAAAATCACGCCACTTGAAATGATTGGTGGATTTCGAAATACCTTAGGCCATTAACTTATTTTCCTACATTTGATAGAAAATGAACTCTTAACGAATCTAGTTTTGCCACCTTCAAAAAAGAAGGAAGAAAGAAAAAGAAATTATTTTCTTTTGGGGGCATAGTTTTCTTTCATTAATGGTTAGTCTATTTTCTTGCATAGCCTCTAGTCTCTATCCACTAGTGTTGGTTGACTCATCATCCTTGTTAAAAAAAAACAACACCATTTAAAATAACCCAAGAATAGTTTGGAAGAAATAAACTTTAGCTCCTTACCATTAATTTTTTTTAACCAATAAAACACTTTAAAATAATAATAAAAAATAATACCATTTTATTAATATTTAATTTATTCATAACTAAAATCCAAATACTACTCCAAATTATAATTTAATTATATTATTCTAAAACTAAAATAGTTAAAAATAAAAAAACAATTTTAACCTTATTCTATATTAATATTATAAATTAAATTTTATTTAAAAATTTCTAAATTACTTTTAATTTAAAAATATAAACCTTTTTTTTAATGTATTGTGGAAGAAACTGTAGTTCACCAGGGGTTTTCCACAAAACATATAAATTCTACCAACTTGTTATAGATCTCTCTTACCAATAATATAACCCTATTCAGAAAAACCAATTTTGATGTTTTTTATATAATATTATATATAAAATTTATTTATTTAAAACAAATTATCATGAAATTTATTAATACTATTTAAATATTTTTGTTGTTTCTCTGAATATTATTTATTTATAATAGAAATTTTATTTAAAAAAAATTTATGTTAAATTAACCATTTTAAATGGTTAAACTGGAAGATACGAGTGTCCACATGACTCATGATATTTATTAAAAAAAAATCATGACCCTGAATCATTTTTTAAATTTAAGAATATATTTAAAATAATAACAATATCACTTTGTTATCCCATTCTCACGAATAAGCTAAAAAATACACGTAACATGTGACATACATCAATGCCCTGATGAAGTGTCACGGAACCATGCCTAACCGCAGGCCTGAATGCCCAAAATCAACTGATCCATGAACGCAGGTTCGAATCTTCTCCTTTCAATATCATTCAATGTGCTGTGTCGTGTTATAATCCCACTCCTTGCCTGTAGATAATCTTTTTGATTTTTGGAATAAATCAAAAATTTTTTCCCCTTCTGAATCACATGCTCCTGCATCAGAATCTTCTCCTTTCAATATCATTCAATGTGCCGTGTCGTGTTATATCTCATTTCCATGCTGTTATTAAATCTAGCCTCGCTCTTTCGTTATCACAGTTCCACGAAATATTTGGTATGTTATTATTAGCATGGCAGACAGATTGGCACTGGTCTGTGGGGTGTTAATTGGATTCTACTTTCTCACTACTCCTCGCATTTATGGAGTGGAGTGTAAGTCGATGATCACCAGACAAGACTTTCCTTCAGATTTTATTTTTGGAGCAGGCACTTCTGCGTACCAGGTTCCCCAATCCTCACTTCACTTATTCCCTAGCTTCTTCTCACGATTCTTCTTTGTACATTACATATACAATGTGTATGTAATTGATGCTAAGTTTTGCCTGGCAATGCACAGGTTGAAGGCGCTGCAGCATTGGATGGCCGGAAACCCAGCATTTGGGATACTTTCACCCACGCAGGTCGCCCCTTAGTCAACCATGTTGTTTCCATAGTTCATTTTTGGACATTAATATCAAGCATTGAATGATCTACAGGTAACATGCCCGATAAAAGCACAGGAGATGTAGCAGCAGATCAATATCACCATTATAAAGTAACAACCTCTACTAGTCCTCTCTTTGTTGACAGAAAGATGTGATTGTGATAATTAACTACTTCACATTTTAGTGTTTGCTTTGATGGATGATGATATTACTTGCCAGGAGGATGTTGCTCTCATGAGTGAAATGGGGTTAGACGCTTACAGATTTTCTATCTCCTGGTCTCGACTTATACCTGGTAACACACATACACATATGTTCCTTCATATACAATAGTTTAATTGATTGACATTTTATTCAAATTTATTACGGAATCACAGATTCAATTCTCTTCAAATTCTTAAAATAAAAAAATATAATCCCTCTAAATAAATTTACCATGAATTACACACTACACACTTCAAATCTATCGAGTATCTTTGAAAGATCAAATCCATCATAAATGAGTGTGCCAAATCAAATTCCTCTCTCATAGATATACCTTAATGTTACACATTGCTTTATTGTGTGCTAATAGGCCTCGAGTACGCAATTAACGACCTAATCATGTTTTGTGTTCAGGAGGGCTGTAAAGCATATGCCTCTAGCCTATTAGTAGATGAAGAACCATGTAAATGTAACACTTTTTTATCAATGAAAGTTGTGTGTTTTTGAAAAGAAAACCACTTCATAGTGTGCTGTAAAACAGGCCTCCTCGCAATTAATGACCTAATCATGTGCTGTGTGCAGGAAGGACTTCCAAGCATATGCGGAAGTTTGCTTTAGAGAATTTGGTGACAGGGTCAAGTATTGGACTACTTTTAACGAAGCGAATACGTTTCCTATCATGGGTTATGATCATGGTGAATGGCCACCTCAACGATGTTCTTACCCGTTTGGCAATTGTAGTGCTGGAAACTCCACAGTGGAACCCTACATTGTTGGTCAACGTGTTTTGTTATCCCATGCGGCCACAGTAGAGCTTTACAGGGAGAAGTTCCAGGTCCAATATTTTAATCCACCTTTGCCCGAGGTTATTTGAAGATTTATTTATTTCTTCCATCTTTCTAATCATAGTATTACTGAGTAGGGTTGGGATGTGATTAGTAGTGTATTTATGGTAAATATTAAGTACAATGTACTAAGTTAATCACTGACTCATGTTTATGGTCAGACCTTTTTATTTTCATATCTTACTGCATGGTATTTAATCTTTGCAGTGTTTGGTAACTGCCAATAAATGGGTTTTTCACAGCCGAAGTATCACACTTTTCTTTTGATTTCGTTTAATGACATTTAACATATTTGCAGAGCAAGCAAAAGGGTTTCATCGGCATCTCCATCTATGCCCCGTGGTATGTACCAATGACAAACTCGTCCGAAGATAGCGCTGCGACCCAAAGAATCTTAGATTTCTTGTATGGCTGGTAATGGCAGAACTAGAAAACCCAATAAATAATGATAAAGTCACTCAGTACCGTTTGTCTGACTAAATTCCATTGTTAATGTGTGAATTCATTCTCTGATTGAGCAGGATAATAGAGCCTGTTATGTATGGAGATTACCCTTCTTCTACGAAGAAGATTGTAGGCTCCAGATTGCCTTCTTTCACCAAACAAGAATCCGAAAAGCTGAGGGGCTCCTTCGATTTCATTGGTCTCATGCATTATACTACTGGTTATGCTTCGGATGCTCCTAGTTACAGGGATTTAACCCCAAGAGACTTTCTAGAAGATATGTTGGCAACCACTTCAGGTATATACCTGCCTCTAATGTCTTTAAAAACTAATAACTAGAGCCGGTACTCTCTTGATCGAATGCTCTACAGACAAATAAAACGATTATGTATTCAGCATATAAAGATTAAGAAAGAAATTTTCTTCTATGATTTAAAGGATGCTAAATTTAGATAATTTTGTTTTATCAGGCCATAACAATTGTAATCGAGCTGAGCACTGTCATGCAAAAGTTTACATTAAAATTTGACCATTAGATGTTAAACATCTTATTATCCTTTATATTAAGTTGTCATATATTCAAAACTCGGCCATTAAATGTTGGTCTGTCCTTTTTAAATATACAATGGTCGGTATTTTTTAAATATACTAATAAGTCTAAAGAGATTTATGTTAACTATAAGTTAGATATCTTATACTGATCCCAAAAAAAAATACTTTCCCGACAGGTTTTGGACTCTAACCCATCTAGAATTTTATAACTGCAATGTATCAAAATGGCATCCCTATTGGTGAGGTAGGCATATGATCATATATTCATCTCTACACTTTATACGTTCATCTGGATGGAGGGTGGACTAATATCTTCATACTGTTGTTTTAAATCCATTGATTAAAGCTGGCTCCTACTGGACTTCCTATTGTCCCATGGGGAATGCAAGCATTATTGGAATACTTCAAGGGACACTATGCTAATCCTCCTTTAATAATTTATGAAAACGGTATGCTCTTGTGCTTGTACTACAGTAATGAAAATTCTATGACCCTGTTTTGAATTGTGTTCACATCCATGAGTAGGATATGGGCGGTCCAATAATGACTCTCTTCCACTTGCGGACGCATTAAACGATAAGCCAAGGGCAGCCTACCTCCATGATTATCTTCAAAGCTTGCTTGCAGCTGTCAGGTACATTAGCCAAATACCATATCGCATTCCAACTTCAAATGTTGTTTATATTTTTCTTTGCAAAATAATAAGGAGACAAGTATATTTATTAAATTTGGAAGAGTATAAATTCATCTTGATTTAGATTTTTTTTTCCTCAAAATTTATTAAAAAAATGTTTTTTATTCTATCCCATAGTGGTTAAGATAAAAGCCTACATTTTTTTATGAAATTGTTTGACAACATAGGATGTGATGGTTATGTGCTTACCAAATTGGAGTGGAAGTTTGTGCAGGAATGGATCAAACGTCCGCGCATACTTTGTGTGGAGTTTCGTTGACACTTTCGAGTTTGCATACGGTTATACAATCCGCTACGGGCTGTATTACGTGGATTTCAAAGATAGAGATTTGAAGAGGTACCCAAATCTTTCTGTTCGCTGGTACACTCATTTCTTAAAGAGATACACAGATCATCGGCCTGTCATATCTTGTTACGACCACGCAAACTGTATTCACAGTTCCTTGAACATTCACTCCTTTAGGAAAGAACAACAACCACTCCTTGAAGCAATTTAGAACGTGAACTACAACGGATCGATATAGATTACAATGGATACGAATCCTGTGAATAATACGCATAACGATATGTTTTTCATATCTTTCAGAATGGACACAGGCTGGCTTACAATATTTTCATTTTATAGAATTAGAATCACACGTTTCTTAATCATCGTGGTGATCAGCAAATATGTAATTTGATTTTGTTTTGAGTTCCATGCATTAGGTATCTCTCGATTTCTTGCAGTGTTCCACCCTAACACTTAATGTACTGTATGTCTGGCTTACGTAAAAGAGTCTCTCTCAATTTCTGTTTATGGAAATTATAAAAAGAGACTTCCTAATGGCAATTCGTCAACATTGTTTATCCATATATCTTTCTTACTTGTAATGTCTCTCCTTTAGTTGAAACATTACACCGATCTTCATCCATCCGTATGTAATGATTTCATTTTCTTTCATTCTTTCTTTTTCTTTTTATTTAATTACATCGTTATTTAATTGCATTGTTATTTTTTTTAATGACTAATTATGTATATTTTTTATTATATATAAATTTATTATTACATAAGTAGATTTGGTTGATATATGTTTATATATATCATTCTCATACACTTATTTACACCTAAGAGCATTATCTCATTGTCTTTAGTTTGAGGTGTCATAATTGTCAATCCAATGTTATAGTGAGAAAATGACGGCTTCATAAATCAAAGCATTCAAGAACACTTTGTTGACATCAAACATTGTAGAACTCATTCATGTTAAGAAGATACAACACTATATTTGAATAAATAAGTTCTTGGTCATTGCCAAAATTTAGGTAGGTCAAACTAAAAAAATGTCTAATATACTAAATAAGATAATGGATAGAAAATTAGTAGTTATTGGATCCTATCCCTTTATTCTTATGTGTTGTCATTTAATTTTTGTCTCCTTTCTTAATTTGTTCCTTTTCTTCTAAATCATCTTCATTTCCTTTTTTTATTCTTAACTTTAATATTTTATATTTAAAATAAATTTAAATAATCTTTTCATTTTTTGATTAGAGTAAAAATTATTTTTTTTTGCATTTCCTATTATAATTTTCCCCTCTATTCCTTATTATTATAATCTCATTTTTTCCTTGATTATTGGATAGATTTGTTCTAAAATTTTATTATAGTAATAATACAACATATTTTATTTAATAATTTATTCATTGAATTCCCCAAAAATTTAATTATTATTATTAATAAATATTTTTTTAGTGTTTTTTAAATTTAAAATTTAAATTTTTATTTTTATTTTAAATTCTCGTATAAAGTTTTTTCATTAAAATCTATTTTTTTATATAAGTAAATTTATAATTATATATATATACATATTTTTTTTTTGTTATTTGTTTCAAATAATTGTTCCCTGCTTTTAAATTATTAATTATTATATTTTTTAAATTTAATTATTTTAGATGATTTTTTCAAATGTTTTTATTTTGAATAATATTATTTATTGATTTATGTGTGGAGTTAAATAGTGTGGTACTTTTTATAAGATTTGTATTTAAATTATAAGTAACCTTTTAACATATTGCACTTAATTAATAATTTGAAAATAATGATGAAATACAATTTTGTGTAATGGTTTATGAGTTTGGGTTGCATTTGCTGGAAATAATAATCCCAACCACAGTAATAAACACTCTCATAGTAGTTATATTTGTCGGAAGTATTTTTGTAAGTTACGTTTCTGTTTGAATATGGAAGGACTCAATTTTGAAAAGCAATAAGGAATTTAAAACATTTAATGTATTTTACTAAATAGATATGGGCAAGCATTCATTGAACGACTATTGCCCACACACTTATTGTGTGTTATTCTGCGTGAAGTGTTTTTTTTACTTCGTGAATGAGCTGGAGTCTCATGTGAATGTATTTGCAAGATTTAGAAAGCAATAAGCACAAGCTTGACTAATCCTCAAATACTTCAGTTTAATGGCAAAAATTATGATTATTGGGTTATTACAATGAAGACCCTGTTTTCTTCTCAATACATTTGGGATTTGGTGGATAATGCTTTTCAAGAACCAACAGATGCAATAACATACAATGCCTTATATCAACAAGAAAGAGATTTGTTAAGGGACAACAAGAAGAAGGATTCAAAAGCTTTGTTTTATATTTTCCAAGCAGTTCATGAAAGTATTTTCCCAAGGGTTGCAGCAACAACGAAGTCCAAGCAAGCATGGGACACCCTCCAGACAGCCTACCAAGGCATAGAAAAAGTCAAGATAGCAAAGCTGCAAATGTTGAGGAGATATTTTGAAACACTTTGTATGAAAGAGTCTGAGAATATAGACTCGTTTTTTACACATGTAAGTGGGCTGGTTACTCAAATGAGGTCTCATGGTGAGACACTTGAGGAAAGAAGAATATTTGAGAAGTGATAATGGAGGAGAGTATGTGTCTAATGCCTTCAAAGAATTACGTGCCAAGGAGGGTATTAGAAGGGAGTTAATTACATCCCACAACCCATAGAAAAATGGGGTTGCAGAGAGGAAAAATAGAAGTATTATAGGAGCTGTTATAATAATGTTGCATGACAAGGGATTGCCATTATCCTTGTGGGAAGAAGCTTGCAATACTACTATTTATTTGCAGAACAGGAGCCCTCACAAAATTCTTGGAATGATTACACCTGAAGAGGCTTTCTCTAGGAGGAAGCCAGATGTCTCCCATTTTCGTATTTTTGGATCCATAGTCTATTATCATGTCTCCAAATATAGCAGGAAAAGGTTAGATCCCACTGTAGAGAGAGGGATATTTATAGGATACACATAGATGATGAGGGTCTATGATATTTGATGAGGAGAAATCTATGGGGAGCTCTCTAAAGCGAAATTTGAGAATATCACCAAAGAAGGAGCCTTAGTTAGATCCATAGAGACATCTTGCTAAGGTAAGGATACATTCTAGGAGGAGGATGTGGAGTAGACACATGTGGAGGAGAAGAGAGCAGGCTGAGTGGAGACACCCACTTACACACACCCTTCCATAGAAGGGAGGAAGAGGACCAAAATGGTTGATAGGTTGGTGCAGGAATCTCAGGAGTAGGTTGGAGCTCCTAGCGCCTTGTGCATATAAAGGAGATCATGAAACATGTATATAGGATATATGGCACTCATGACATAACTGATTGATTATGAGCCATATTCCTTTGAAGAGGTTGTTTCTCAATAGTCGTGGGTCGATTCCATGGTGGAGGAGTATGACTCCATGATGAAGAACAATGTTTGGGAGGTGGGGCCTAGACCTGAAAACAAGTCAGTTGTTGGTTCTAGGTTGTTATACTAGATGAAAATATAGTTGATGGCATTTTTGAGAAGTACAAGGCCAGGTTTGTGGCAAAATGTTTCTCATAGGTGGAGGGAATTAATTATGAGGAGACATTTTCTTATGTGGTAAAATATTCTTTTGTCATAACCATTCTTGCATTGGCAACACAGTTGGGGTGGAGATCGACCAAATGGATGTTAAAATTTCCTTCCTCAATGGAAGAGATTTACATTTAGCATCCTGAGGGGTTTGACTCATTTGATAGGGAGGCACATGTGTGTAGACTCAAGGGAGCCCTCTATGGTCTCAAGCCAACACCTCGTGCTTACACATTCACATAGATTCCTATCTAAGTAGATTAGGATTTACTAAGAGTAAGGCAAATGCCAATCTCTACGACATTATGATAGATGGCAGTCTTCTCATCTTAGTCCTTTATGTGGATGATTTGATCTTGATAGGAGATCAGAGGTTGATCTAGTCTTGCAAGGAGAACCTTGCAAGAGAGTTTGATATGAAGGGTATCAGTTTGATGCACTAGTTCCTTGGCTTGGAGGTGTAGCAGGGAGATGGAGAGATATTTGTTGGATAGGGGAAATACACCTCTGAAATCCTTCAGAGATCCCATATGAATGATTGCAAACCCATGGATACTCCTCTAGGTACTAACTAGAGGAAAGAGGATTCTTCTACAGGTGACGCAGTAGATGGCACTATCTACACACAAATGGTCGGTTCCTTAATGTACTTGGTGAACAAAAGACTAGATATTTTTTTGCAGTTAATAATCTTAGTCAGATTATGGTGGAGCCTACCAAGCTTCACTAGAAAGCAACAAAACATGTTCTCATATACCTCAGAGGCACAACAAATTTTGGTTTATGGTACATGTAAATTGATGGACTGAAGCTCCAACGATTCACAAATGCAAATTGGGCAGGGAGTCTCTTAGATAGGAAGAGCACATCAAGAACTGTCTTCAGTGTTGGGTCAACAGTTGTTTCTTGGTATAGTAGGAAACAGATATTTGTAGCACTCAGCTCAGTAGAGGGCGAGTATATGGTTTCTAGTCAAGCATCATGCAAGGCTATTTGGATGAGGAAGATCTTGGTTGGTCTCTTCAGTCATGGGATGGATCCTACATTGATCCACAGCGATAATCAAATTTGTATAAAACTCTACGAAATTCAAGTGTTTCATGATAGGTCTAAGCATATTGACATCAGGGACCATCACTTGAGAGATTGTGCGTAGAGGAGGATTGTCATGTTACAGTAATTCCTATAGAGGAGCAGGATGTAGATATTTTAACAAAGGCTTTGTCAAGGGCAAGTTTGAATTCCATGAAAGTAGGATTGGGGTTCTTCAAAACCCTTTTCTTGCTAAGAGGGAGTGTTAAATTGTAGAAAGAAAAGGCTTCATATGACTTGTGCCTTATTCAAATGGAGAAATTCAAATTTCCACTCTAGCAGGATGATTTGAGTTGTAGTTAGCAAGAGTGACATGGCCAAGTCACTCAATTTGTGTTTGTGGGCAAGAAGTAGAGTTGTGCATGATTTGATTTATAAGATCTAGCAATCTATTGGATTTATATTTGGTGAAACTTAGTTATCTAAGCTCTAGTATAGAATAGAGTCAATATGAGTTTAGTTGAGTAGTTGTAATTGTTGTTAACTCGGTAATCTCTTAGTAAACTAGTCAATTTACTAAAAATAGCATTAGTCATGCATGCAATTTGAATTACCTAGTTGAGTGGAGGAAAAAGGCATAATTGTAATCATTATTGTATATTACTGAGTGTACAATGTTTTCACATAGAAGGTGAGCTACTTCTCTTGGGAATTGCAAAAGGAAATAGGAGGAAGCAGGATGCTTATTTTTCCTAAGTATTGGGTAGATCAAACTCAAGAGGAGGAGATCAGTATTGTAGTGCAGGTTGAGCTTCAAGGATTGAAGTTGTCATTGTAATAGATCATTTTTCTCATCTGATATAATAAAAATAGAGGAGGGGTTTTTCCAAGTTGGTTTCTCCAGTAAAAGCAATATTTATTATGATTGAACTATTTTATGTGTTTTTGATGTATGTTTTCCCTTCCATAGATTGAGTAGAAGAAATTTGTGTCTATTGATTTCAGTTTGACTTCATTAGCAACTGGAAATTTTGATTTATTTCTACAGGGTGGTATAGGGGAGATTTGGTGTGTTTGGTTTGTGGTCTTGAGAATCAAGGGTATCTTCTAGTGTGATAATTGTCCTCTAGTAGTGGAGGTTTGTTAGTGACAGGTTTGGTGTGACTATTTTGCGGGAACATGGAAGGTGGCACTTTCTGGGTTGTTGGTGCAATTGGGTAAAACTTGGGTCCATGCTTAGACAACAAGGCCGAGCCCGTTGGGGCGTGGGTCCATGAGGCCATGGAGTAGTGCATCTTGAAGCAAATTGCGGTCTAGGGGAGGAGGTTGTTCAACTCATTGTGCACTCTCCGGGCATAATTTAGATGTTGCCTCCCTTCGATTTCTTGAATGATGAATTTTGATAGGTTTCAAAGTTTTTGGAGATAATGGATTGGTTCGGGATGAGGATACGAATTAGGTTATCGTTTCACGAACAACTTCCAACAGAACTAGTGGTGTATGCTAGATAAGGTGGTTGTGTTGTTGCATTGTGGGAAAAAAAGGATCTTAGAAAGTCTAGTGCACTTGGAAGGCTGAATTGAGCATATGGAAGCTCATGTTCATGAAGATTTCCATGCTCCCGCGGCTCCTGGTAATAGGTGAGGTGATCATGCTCGGATCCTCCTTCCTCATCAGTGATGAAGATTGGGTGTTTTTAGGTTTATGGATTTTTTCAGTTATTTTGGATTATTTGTTTCTAACTATCTAGTTCTCTCAACATATTTGTAATGTGGTTCTATTTTCAAGTGTGGTTGGAATGAGGACCATAATTTTGTGATCTATGATTTGTCACGTTGTATTCTAGACTTGAATTAAGAGAACATGTTAATTCAAAATAAGTAAAAAATAAAAAATTATTGCAATGTAAATAATATAAAAATAAAAATAACAATTAATATTTCCTATAATAATTAGTGGAACTATCTCTAAAAAAAATATAATA
>APFE031503449.1:0-17406 GCA_000404065.3 Pinus taeda | reverse complement strand
ATATCTAATCTAAGATGCCCATTATAAGGTTTTCAGATACCAATTTACCATTCGATGTTGTAGCTGGTTTGGAAACAATGCAACCATTCTTGATCTAACAGTCAGTTTGTCAATGCACTCAAGAGTACCTAAAACAAATATTGAAAAAAATAAAAATACCTATTATTATATATTTGAGAGGAAGTCTATCAGATCCAATGAAAAACGACAAAAAATACCTATTCCATGGAAAGCACATTCGTTTTGTAGCAATAGAGTTTTGATGCCTCCATCAAAAATTCATGCCAAGGTTTATAAATGGCAGCCCCTGCTCAGCACTTTTACATTTCTTTTTATATATCATCAACCATTTAGTTTAAATGTCTATGTTGCAAAACTATATTTTCTTGCAAAAAGAATATCTTTTCTCACTTACAGAAGGTCAAGAGTAGCAGTGAGGATGTGTGGGTTTAAGGGAAGGTCGAGAGACAGTGGGTTTGGATATGGGTTTAAGGTAAGGTTGACAGAATTAGTGAGGTTGTGTGGGTTGGGCACACAGGGTACCATAGGAGTGATGGGAAGATAATCAACCAGAATTCCATCAGAATGCAACAACCAAAAATTAAAAATTAAGGATGAGTAAGTTAGTTAAGGTAGAGTACCTATTAATGAATGTAACTACCTTCCATAGATCCAAAATCTGAAAATGTTTTTATTGTATAAAACACAACATTGATGGCTCACAAAATCACATAGTGTCATGGACGGGATTTCTTCCCAAAGGAACACTTTACAACGTAGATATTGATATTTTTTCATTTTAAAAAGGTAAGTATAAAATACAAAATATAATAATAAATTAATAAAAACTAAACTAACGATACTTGTAAAATTTACATAATATTTTTAAATTATATATATTATGTATGTAATTATGTATATTGTAACTATCTATAAAATTAATTTTGAAAATAGTTAGTCTTCTTTATCTATGAAATAATGAGAAGCAAATACTATTATTGGTAGCAAAAGGCATTTTTTTTTTTTATTAGAGATGTCAACTTTAATAGTAGAGGAAGAATTTCTCTTGAGGCGTGACTATAGAATCAAAATTTTTACTCCTCCTTGTGTATTCTCAAATGGACTACAATTGTTCTTACATACCCTTGGCAACCTTGAATATTTCTCTACATAAAATAGATACTTGTAAGAGTCAATGTCGAGCTAACAAATATTTTCATTGATAGATTTATAGATCCCTTTCTTTGTAATGTATTATTGATGTAATTTTTATATTAAATGTATTGTTTATAAATCATTTTCAAAAAATGTCAGTTTGAAGGTAAAGATTGACTCTTTTTGCCCCCTAGAAGCTCACTTTGTCTGAGGGTTGAATATCAATCAAAGAAAAAATAAGGGTTGTCTTGAAAGAAAGTATTTTTGGAAGAGAACATTGACAAAATTATGAATGCATTCCTAAAAGTGAGACTCTAAGATGGTTCTTTTTGAAACAATGTAGGCTTTCAAAGAATGTCTTGCAAGAATAACAAAAACATGGAAATCTAACTTACAATTTGATAAGGATAAATATTTTAATTCATAGATGTCAAATAAAGAATTTAATTATTTTTGTAACAACCCTAGTCAAAATTCCAGATAGATAAAGTTAATTAAGGAAAAATAAGAACCAAGTTCATGGGACACTTATTCCAAGCTATGTTGGGAAAAACATCCTTGTGTGGGTGTTTATTTGGTTTATTATGGCCAAGGGAAATGAGAAAAGGCAAAGGAAAAGGATTTATAAATGCATGAGGAATTAATTGGCAATTTATTTATGAAAATAATGGAAATTAGGCGAAAGGGAAGGCAAAAGGTCATAGGTTGCATATGAGGAGGAAAATGAATGAAAATAATGGAAAATTGATGAAATTAGAGGGCTCATTAATAAAATGGTTTGTGAGGATCAGTTGGTACCCTTTTGTCAGTTCAATTTTGGATATCTCTCTCTCTATTCTCTCTCTCTCTCTCACTCTTAGAAACATAGAGCATTCTTGGAACACTCTAGCATTGGAGAAAATAAGGAAAACGAAGAGCAAATAAGGAAAGAGGAAGAAAAAAATCAAGAAAGGAGGAGTATAATCAAGCAAGTACAATAGGATTACTTGTAGGTATTGATTTCTATCTGTGGTTTCCTTGCTAGTTTTGGCATGCATGGCAAATGCATGTGTGTTTTTGGTTCTCTTGCTACCATTGGGACGGGTCCTTCCAAGTGTGATAGTGTTCTTTAACATTGCCTTCACATTTCCAGATAGCCATGTTGTGATGGGGTTCTATTGTTTTGGTTGACTTGGATTGCTAGATGGATTCAAAGCTTAGTGGGGTGGTCTAAATATTATTCATAAGGCCTAGTAACCCCAAGATGGGATACATGGTAGAGCCTGGATGTGAACATGCTAATTGGGTCCAAGAATCCTTGACTAGTGAATGGAAGGATACACGGTAAAGCTCAAAGGTGAATACCCTTGATTGAGCCTAAGAATCCTCGGTAGGTGAATGGAGTGATACATGATACACCTTAGAGGTGAATACCCTTGATTGGGCCTAGGAATCCCTCGACCTTATAATGGCAGGATACACAATAAATCCTAGAGGGTGAAGACCTCATAATCCTAGAAATTCCTTGAAGAGTAATGGTGGGATGCATGATAAAGCCAAGAGGTTGAGATAGAAAAATTCCTCACGGTTTCGATGGAGAGATCTGGATACATCCATGATTTTTTAGGGCCTAATGATCATGTGAGGATTGCGGTAAATCATGGTTATATTGATGAGGGTTGAGGTGGTTTTTCCTCTGGAAGCTCTGGTTTATAGAGGATGTATGTTGCTTTAGCTCCCACATATAAAATTCCAGATCATAAAAATTCCAGATAGAATGAATTTAAAAATAATTAAAGAAAATATAGACATGAATACTAACCCACTATGAAAGCGTAATATTTGTTGATCAAGTTGGCCCTTCAAACTCAACCACAACTTTCTCTCTCAATTAACATGAATCCACATACACATAACACAAAGATTTGTGCACACACAACACAACAAATTGCAAGCATACAACAACATTACACAATATATTGATGCATACAATAGTACATGGTACAGTACATTTATGGAGTGCTCCATAAGGAAAAAAACTTTACATCATAGTGTTTGAGGGAGAAGGAAAGAAATAATATCCATGCTTAACCTGTACATTGAACATAGATTTTTTTTTTTTCATGTTACACAAAAGTCCCACAAACAAATTAAGGAAAAAAAATCATTGTGTCCATGAGTAATGAATTCAATCTCCTACTGCCTTTCCCTCTAGTTTTCGGACTATGGAAAACAACCTTTGAATTTCATCCTCTTGTGCAAAACCTTCTCTCAATCTTGGATTCCTCTCATGATTCATTCACCAAGAATGAATATTTAATCACTCAACCCATTCCTGAAATGACAAGTCGAGTGTTAGGTTTTTTTGGATTATTTTCTAGCTTTTTACTTCAATCCGATTAAAATATTAATCCCAAATTTTAATTACCATTCCTTGCAACAACCTTTCAATTATCGTTTAAACTGAGCTGAGTTGTCATATTCTTTCAAGTTTTTTTTTAAATGATATTTTTGAAAATCACCCTTTCATGTGTTTTCAATTTTGTTTTTAGATAAAAAACAATTCTTTCAAGTTTGTCAATGTACGGTAAATATATAAGCTAGCAATTTTAGCTCAAATATTATCCAAAAAAAGACTGATATATGCTTGATTGTAATATCTAACCTTAATATCACATGTAAAATCAAATATTAACTTCAAGAAAGTAAATTTTATTAAAATTATAGAATATCAAAATTATTTAAAAAAATCATATAATTTCAAATCGTGATTGGGTAATTTATAAGGTCATATTTTCATCCTTTCTATACATTTTAGTGTTTTAGATTTTTAGATCATTCCAAAACTAAATATTGTCTCAACTAGAATCAAATATTGACCACGAGAGAGGTAAACTTTATTAAAATTATTAGAAAAAATAAAAAGTAAAAATAAAATAAGTAGTGTAATTTTCATTTGGATTAACTTAGTGTTATTTTTTTCGAAATTGAATTGTAAATCATTTTAATGAAGTATATGTAACTTATCTCGATATAAATATTTATATATGTAGATCTTTACTTATAATTGGGGTTAGTTTAGATGTTTTTTTTTTCATTCTCTTTTTTGAAATTTAAATCTTACTTATTTCATATTTTACTTTTGTGAGTTGATTGATGTTAATAAAGTATTTACAATCACATCCTTCTTTAAATGCTTTGAAGTATCACAATACATTTCCAAATATTTAATTATTATCAATCCAAAACTTTTTACAATAAAGGAATCTAAAATGGCTAGTTCAAATATGATAAATCTCTTAAAATTTTACTATAAACATTCGAGTAAAAGGAAAAAAATCTCGAAGAAATAGAAAAAATCCATAAACGATTTTATTATAAGCATTCCAAAAAGGAAGAAAATCTCATAAATACTCAAAAGAAGAAATATAAAAACCCTATTAAGATGACAAATGATTAATTATTTTGTTTGCTTATTTTAGTATCTCTTTTCTTACTCTCTCAATTTCATATTAGTATTGAGAATCCTTATTCAATGAACATTCATAAAAATAATCATGGTTTTATTAATATAATATTGATTATTTTAAAATAATTTTAAAACTCAATCAACTAATTTAATTTGTTAAAAAATTATTGCATACTATACTTATTAGTGATTTACATTTACCATACTTTATTTCATAAAGTTAAAAGTAAAATTATATTGTCTTTTTACTAATAGTTTTCTTCATGTTCATAATTATAATCCCATGCTAAGGGTGGGTGGTGGAGATATTGGTGAAAACTATGAAAAGTTTTTCCTAATTATCTCTCCTTACTGCCATCCCCACTCTCATTAGTTGTCCTAATATCTTACCCCCACATTTTCTCTCATAATAAGGAAAAAGATGGGGGAAAATGCACACAAAATTAATGGTTCTCCTATCAATATAATAGTTAATTAATTCTAAAATAATTAAACTTATATATAAATATCTTTATAACCCAATCAACTAATTAAACTAATAAATTTCTATCATGGTATATTCACTACTGATTTTTCTTGCCATATCTTATTTCATAGAATTAAAATTTGGGATATATTAAGTTTTCTCAAATATCTCCCCCCATCCTCACTCTCATAATCTTCTTCCACCATCACTCTCACAATGAGAGTGAAGGTGGGGAGAGATATTCATTATAAGGGGGAGGGTGAGTGTGTAGGGAGGTATTAAGTAAATCTTATTATGGTGGAGGGTGTGGGGATAGGGGGAGATATTAGGGAAAACACAATATGTGGGGATGAGGGAAGATATTTAGGAAAACTTAATATGAATGAGGGTGTGGGGTTGGGAGGAGATATTAAGGAGAAGTTATTTGCCTCATAATGAGGGTGGGGTTGGGGAGAGAAAGTAAATAAAAATTATTACCCTCATAATGAGGGTGTGGGTAAAAAAATATCTGGGAGAACTTATTATAAGGGTGGATGTGGGGGTAGATATTAATTAGAAGGATAGGGTTGGAGGAGTTATTAAGGGAAGCTTATTAATTCAGGTTGGGGGGAGATATTAGGGAAACTAAATATGTGGGGGGGAATATATTAAGGGAAAATAATTACCCTCATAATAAGGTTGGAAGTGGTGGTGGATAATAATTATAAGAGTCAAGTTGAGGGAAGGGAAGTTGAGGGAAGGGAAGATGTTCACGAAAACATAATATCAGGTGAGAGAGACACATATTAAGGAAAACTTATTAGGTGAAGTTTAAGGGAGATATTATTTACTTAATAAAGCTATGGAGTTGAAGGGATATGTTAGAGAAAAACCTTTAAGGGGTTGGAGCATATATTAGGGAAAACTTAATATGTTTTCCTTAATATCTTTTTGTCCCCCATAGCCTCCTAATATTAAGGTTTTCTTAATATATCCCTTCATACTCAGCCTCATTATGAATTTTCTCTAATATCACCACCCAACCCCATATTCCCCCCATATTACATTTTTCCTAACATTTACCCCCACCCACATAATCCCCTCATATTAAGTTTCCCTAATGTATCTCCCTACCCTCTCCCTCACCCTCATTATGAGTTTTCCTTATTATATCCCCGCAAACCTACACCTTCTCATATTAAATTCTATTAATTTTTCCTTAATATTTTTCTCAACCAAACCATCATAATCCATTTATTTGCACACATCACAATGTGATATAATATTTTATTGTTTATGTTATTCTAATTTATCATTTAATTATAAAATATTTTCATTATTTATAATAATATTATTATCTATTAAGATTCAAATTTACGAATCATATTAAAATATTTTATATTTCTAATACATAAAAAATAACAAATATAATTATTAATTTATATAATAATAATAATAATAATAATAATAATACAAAAATATAATTTAACTTTAATGTCACAACCAAGCTCAACACCAAATTGGTGTATGATACCCTTTTGATTGTGCGAAAATAGACTTGCCTCAGCATAACAATTTTTCTACTAAATTTTATGAACGTCTACATACATATTTATTAAATACTATAATATTAATAAATGTGTCAAAATTATTATTGTAATATTTTCTAATATTATTTGTTGGAGGAACAATTTAATTGAATTTTGACCCTGCGTTCGTCCTAGGTTTCCAACAAAGGTTTCTACATAGTCTAGCACATTGTCGACATTTTCACTCCCTTGAATTGAAGGAGAGTCTCACCCAAGGTGAGACAGAACAATAGAAAGGCATAAGGGATATGGATTTATATATCTAAACAACTTGTGCAGCCATTCATAAATTCATTCACAAGTATTTAACTTATACATTTAATAGAAAGTAACCATATGCAAAGAATTTTAAACGGGGTGAAAAATACATAAGCATGTAGTAGAACTCCCATTCTCCTTTTATTATTAAAACATCAGAGCCTAATTACAACAACATCTCTCCATTACATCTTGTAAAAAATTACAAACTTGTGTCCATTTGTTAAAATTCAAAATAAGTATCAAAATAGGTCATTACATGTTTAGATCCACCCGTAAGCAGTCTTTTTCTCATATAGCTCAGATTCCAAACATTAAAAAAAATCAAGACTTTGCAGTGTAGTCCAAACTATAAAACACTATTTAAGCTTACAATATGATCTAAACTTTGTAGCATCATCTAACTATTTCTCACTGCCTTTTGTCTTCTTTTATAGTCGTGCTCGGCTGATCTAGTCTTCAGTGCCTCGCTTTCTTGATCCATGGTTTTACAATACCTAGGGCCATTACCTTGGTTATTTGTTTGACCATATCAAAATCAGCTCCATATTCTTTGGTGCACGTCCTTATTTTCCACTGCACAAATCCAAAAACAAGTATTACGCTACCGCTTTGATTTTCTAGTGCTCTACTTCTGGCAACGTTGTCTAAAATGTCCTCCACAACTTATATTCCTTCAAAAATGAGGGACCCAACATGCCTCGACCAAAATACATTTACTCGTCCTTGGGGCATTGTATTACTATTGTTGCTTCTAAACTTTTTCCAGGTTGGCTTCTGCTCGGATCAACTACAGTAACTTTAAATGAATGACCCAACTCTAGAACAGCATGAAGAGATGAATCCTTAAATTTTTTGTATGCAGAAACATATCAGTTCCATGAGTCCAATAGTGTAGAAACTTTGCTTGAAAATTATTTGACTATCTGTGCCCTAAGATCAATGGGCTACAACTATACAAGTTCCTGGAGTTGTTGATCAACAAGAGTAGATAGTTTATTCAAAGTGAGGAAGTGTCTTTTCTCTTATGGGTTGAGGTCATGAAGAACGCATTTAGTCACCTATGATGCATCTTCCAACTGGTTAATATGAGCATTTAAGTCACCGGCTTTATCCAAGAGTTGTGTCTTCATTGTCAGATCAAAGGTCATCATCGCTTGCCGAAAGAGGTTGTTCACATTCTCACACAAGGGACCAATAACTTTATTCTTCTTTGCTAGAACACCACTGTAGTCAGAAATTTGACTCATCATATATTGTGACTCCTACATAAACTATGGAAAAATGTGTACGATAGATGTGACTTCCTTAATTTTATCGGGGATCTCGTTCTTGAATATCTCTTAGGGATCTAATGTGGATTTCTATAAGGTAGCAACATTGTCCTGGAAGGCAAGGTTATGGGCCACAATTTAGTTATATGTCACTTCATAAAAAGTGAAACATTTGGTACGGGTATAGATGATGAAATATTTAGGAAACTCTTCAGCAAAAGGTGCAAGTGTGGGCCATATTCATTGCAATTCAGAATGAAGATCATTTACCTGAGTTTATATTGCCTCTTTTTCAAGACACGACTAAGTTTATATAGTAGCGGAAACATGGAGTTTTTTTTCCCATTCTTCACAAGTATCTTGAAGATATACACATCAAGTCTCAGCCTAAACAAGACAAATCTCCAACTTAGACACAGAGTCATGAATAAAATTGAACAATTGCAGCGAAGACAATATGCTAAGGGTGTCAACTAAAATGGTATTTGGTGGTGGAAATCACAATTGCAGTGGTTGGCCACTAGAACCTAAGAACTCTGACTAGTCGTGTAATGAAGATTCTCTTTGTATATAAACTTTTTGATTATGTTCAATTCTATGAATAACAAGGGTCAGAATAAAAGTAAGGAGATTATGTTGTTGTGAGGAAAGGGAGATCACTTGATGACACTACTCAGGGTCTTTCATAAATTAGCCACTTGCTTGGCATAAATGAATGAAGTGGTAAAAGAATGTAGATGAGGTGAAGTAGCAGCAGAAGGAGAAGAAGTTGATGGTGGGGGAATGATAGTGTTAGGAAAACCAGTAGAAGTGACAAAAGCAAAGTTATTTTCCATATCTCTTGGTTGATATATGAAAATAAGTGAGTCAATATGGTATGAAAAGGTTTCTTTTGATGAATGGGGTGTCTCTTTGCAAGTTGTATGTGGGGATAAGGGTTTCTCTTCATCAATGGGAAAAACATGATCGATGGATGGAGGCTTGACATCAAGGTTGATGAAGGTGGTTGTAGGGTTAGTATTGTGGATTTGGCGAGGTGAAACGAAAGTAAGGATGGTGGCAGGTCGAATGATGGATGCAATAGTGGGTGGTGCAATGGAAATAGGAGTGATTTGATGTACATGAGATGAGCTCATGCACTCCCTATCTTTCTTTAGTAGGAGTTGGAGATCTTCTAAAATATCTTTAGAGTGCTTTCGCAAAGATGAAGGGGAGTCTTTGATAGGTTTCATTTCATCAAAGTTGTATAGGATCTTTCCATTTTTTTGCCACGAGATGACTAATGTCCAAGTGATGACCTTAGAGTGGAATTCATTCTCACTTATGTAGAATGACAAGTTATGCATAGAAAAATTTGTATGAGAGACATGCATTGACTGAATATAAAAAGAAATATGAGGTATATCGAGCCAGTCCTAAGGAGAGTACTGGATGAGTAGAGGGAGTGACACCCACGAAATGGTTCTAGTCACATCATCCATTTTTTTTAACGAAAGAGCCTACCTCCCACTAAGTAGCACGAGCTGAGCTCATGCACTCCCTATATTTCTTCAGTAGGGGCTGTAGATCTTTTGACATATCTTTAGAGTGATTTCACAAAGATGAAGGGGCATCTTTGATAGGTTTCATTTCATCAAAGTTGTATATGATCTTTCCATTCTAATGCCATGAGACGATCAAGTTCAAGTGATGACCTCAAAGTGGAAATCGTTCTGACTTATGTAGAATGACAATTTATGCATAGAAAAAGTTGTAGGAGAGACATGCATCAACCAAAGATAACAAGAAATATGATATATATTGAACCAAGTCTAAGGAGAGTACCGGATGAGTAGCGGGAGCGACACCCATGAAATGTTTCTAGTCACATCATCCATTTTTTTGAACGAGTGGCTAAATGAAATATCATGAAACTCTTTTTTGACAATATCTTCATTGTTATGCCAAGGTGCATAAGAATATGAAATAGGTTCATCTTCTGCAATTATGGCAAGGTTGCGACCTTCTGGAGCACACCATTTCGACATAATAAGGGAAACAATCAGAAATCCAAAAATAAAATATGTGGGTGAAGCAAAAACGTCATTGATGGCTTAAAAAAACTCATGAAGGAGATAGCTAGACCAATGCAGTTGATTGCCTCATGCACAAGCTTCTACAACTGAGATGGCATCAAACAAACATTATCCTCTAGTATAATCACACATGGGTTTGATGGCGATAATTATAGCAGCAATGTGAATTGACATATTATTGATCATATCAAGAAAAAATCCACAACATATTATTTTCTGGTGGTTCCATACTTCTTATACGAATTATTCTCATCTATATTCTTTCTACATTTAGCAGTTTTCGGAAAATCCTAGCCAAATTTGGCACCATAAGTGGACAATCTTGTGATTCTATAGATATGTAGCGGATCAACGTGGTATTCCCAGTACAATTGAAGAGAACCTCAATGAAGTTGAATGATTAGTAACTTGGTGCAATAAATTACCTTACCAGTGGTGCCAAGAATAGGTAAGTCGTGCATAAGAAGGAGAGTGGAATGCTTCAAGGGAAAGAGAGTGGTCTAACTTTCATGGTAGAGTGGGCATTGGAAAGGGTATTGGGCTCCATAAAAACATCGGTCCAAAGCCCAAGTAACAAAGTGGGATCAGAGAGTTCATTATCGACAAGATGGGCTTTGTCATAGTTTCCCAAGAGGTTGTCCTAGCAGTGAATATGAGAGTAAGTAAATTAAAATATGATAGAAGTTCTAACCTGGTGAACCATGGTTAAATAATGATCGATATAAATAAAAAAAACAGGGGGGCGAAAAAGATAAGTGGTAACGTAGTGAGAGCATAAACTAAGAATGCGAGAAAATTAAAGATGAAAATGAAGATGAAGAGTGGGAATATATAGAAAATTTGACAGGGTGGAGGACTTAGCCATTAAGAATGATAAATATGAGTTAAAATTGAATTAATGTCATGCGATTTGAACACATACTGAGGAATGTCATGACATAATATAACATCTAACTATAGAAGGAAATATTATCGGGCATTGGGAGACAAATTTGGTTGCTAAATCAGACATGACTAGAAATAAAGATAGATAAGACAAGCATTAATGACACTGACAAGATAATATACAAAATAATTTCCATGAGCACAATGGGTTGCAACTGAAAAGACAAGAGACTTGCATAAAAGATTGAAAACACAAACTACTAACATGTTGAAATGCTTGTTGAGGAAACTATCCTAACTCCTACTTACTACTCTCATGAAGGGAGGACAAATTATTTAGAAGCTGAAACAGGAAAATAGGGCTTCAGGTGAGTGCCATTCACCCATCCAAAGAAAATCCTACCATCTAATTGAGCAAGCAAAACAACGCCAAAATATTTCATTTCCACAAAACAAAAACGACCAAGCTAATGCATTTGAAGATTATCATGATTCTTGTGATAATTGTTGTCATAAAGTAATACTTGGTCACCCACAGAAAATGATTTCTTTTTTATTTTTTGAATGTGCCAAGCCTTCTAGCACTCATTCTCAACAACTTGATGAAAATAAGTGAGAAATTGGGACTCATCTAACTGCGATAATTCAAACAATTGTTCAGGAATGGACTCATCTTAATAAATTTAATTTTCATGAGAAATGAAAATATTAGGAATAATAAACTCAACAGGAACAACAAATTATTTCCCATAAACCAATTGAAAAGGAATGTACTTTTGAAACCGCTTGAATGTAGCTCAGTAGGCCCACAAAGTAGTAGGGACTCATTCATCCTAATCATGTTTGTTTGTAGAGAAAACATTAGTAATTCCTTTCTCGAAAATTTTATTACAATATTCAATAGTCCCATTGGCTTCCATATGATAAGGAGTTCCCTTATGGTTTTTCTTCATGAAATTCTGCAGTAGAACCTTGACAGTTTCATTTATGAAATGGGAATCTTGATCACTTGTAAGACTTCATGGAAAACCAAACATGGTAATAATGTTTTGAAATATAAACAGGGCATCCATATCAGTAGTGAAATCTTTAACTGGAGCAACTTCTACCCAATGAGTCAAATAATCCACCATGGTAATTATATGTTGAGTATTCAAATGAAGAGTAAGAGGATGAATACACCCAATGAAATCAACCACCCATTTCTAAAAAAAACAAGATCTTGTACAAGATATCAAGGTATTTCATCAAAAGGCAATGTTTGGCCAACCCATTGAAAGACATCACAAGTCTTTGCGTATACTTTTGCATCCTTAAAGAGAGTCGGCCACCAAAGGCCAACTTGTAGAACTTTCTGAGTAGTAGCTTTCCCTCCAAGATGAGCTTTTACAACCCCAACGTGACATTTCCATAATACACCTTCACATTCATGATTAAGGATAGAGTGGCATAAAACTTGATCGATACCCATTTTATACAGTTGTTGTGCAATAAGTTGATAGTCTATTGATCTAACCACCAAATGCTTCTTCAGCACCATAGTATAATTAGGAGGAAATATACCTGTAGCAAGAAAAGGGAAAAATATTTCATAATTTTACAACTAGTTTTTTATATTGTAACCAAAAAGTGTAAGAGGAAGTGGTTTATATAGGGAGAGGAAGATAAGATTGAGATCCACTCAAGAGGGGAAAAAGGTCTTATCTCCTTGGGAAGGTCCATCTTTAAGGGGGAAAGAATCTTATATGGAGTTCTCGACCCTTATCCAACCAAACAAACATCCAACGCATCGCCACTAGAAGTTTCTAGACATGAAACTCCATTTCCTCCTATAAAAACTTTCCATAAGTAGACCGTCATGGGTATTGGGCTAACAGTAGCACTGATCGGCATGGGTCATAGTGTAAACTTCTGCCATCGGCACAGGTGAGACAGTGGGAAAGAGAATTGATCTTAAAAACTAGGTTTTAAGAAGGATGCCCTAGAAATGTTCTAAAGGGATTGGGGAATACTTTATTCAAACTTCAAGGAATGTAAGAGCATAGGTTTCATGGTGAAAGTATAACACAATAGTCACTACTAGGCTTCGTCGGGATCAGGAACAGGGAGCGATAGGAGAGTAAAAAATTATTGTGTAATAGATGCCCCTTAAAGCATGAAGTCAGAGCTGAGAGCGATGGCTAAAATTATTTAAGATGGAGCGAGGAATGGGAATACCAACATCGAAAGACTTGCAAATCAAACATACATGTACGTATCTGAAATATGATAGTCATGCCTGATAAACATGAGAGGCATATAACAATAAATGAATCCATGGTATAAGTGCAGTTATCCATCAAGAAATGGATCATGTGCATGGATCATTAGCATGGACGCAACCATCCCACTGAAATGATCATATAAAATAGACCCACGACATGGGTGCAACCATCTGCATAGAGAGGATCAAAATGAAAAGACCCACGGTGTGGTTGTAGCCATTCGACTAAGCAGGATCAAAATGATACCCACGACATGTCTGCAACCATCCATCTAAATAATAATGTATATAACCATGAATACTATCAACTCCTTGCAACCTAGACTTTTGCGATCTAAGCCCAAGGTCTTATGCTCCAACACAACCCAATCAATGTACAAATTATAACATGTGAATAGATGTGGTGAAGTCGAACATGCTAGAAAATCATTTGATTATCGGCCAATGATGTGAACTGTTAACAATTGAGAGAGAAACCACCCATAATGTCAATGGATCTCAATGTACTCTCAATACAATTAATGAAGTGTGAATAAGGAACTAAAGTCGAACACTCGTGAAATCATTCGATTGAAGGCAAATGATGAGAACCCGTCATCGAGTGCGAAGAACTTTCCATTGACGTATGCAAGCTCTAAGATACTAGAAGCGGGTTTCTAGATCAACTTCTTGTATAATGAGCTGAAGTTGACATGAAGCGATCTCTTGAAGAAAGGTCATAATGAATGCTTTATCATTGACACGAAATGGGAAACACAATGAATGAGAGCAATCCAAGATGGTGACATATGATCAGTCAACGTATGTGTAGGAAGACTTCTCTTAAATATGTGGATGACATGACTCCAGAGTTTGGCAACATTTGACATCATAGGATCAGAGGTCATGGTAACATGGAAAAGATCATATGAGAGGTTTAAAATGGATAACCCGAAACCTAGGGAGGAAATTGATAGTGTGAGGATGTTCCAAAAACCAACACGAGTAACAAATGGGTGTCAATGTTCAAGGGCGACATGTTGCCTAAAGTGAAGAATACAACTAATGAAATACTTCCAATTTTCCCCCACCATTTCTGCCGAGTACCCTAGTTATTTTTATGCAACCTTAATGGGGATAACATATGCTTGTAATATAAGTTCATCATTTCGATGGATCCATCCTAGTAAGTTTTACGAGCCCTAGAAAGGAGTAGCTAAGTCTCATCATAATGACAAGTCCTGTGTCGTTTCAATATTTTAGCGAGTCCGATAAAGGTGAAACTCAGAATCTTTTTCATATTTATAGAGTTTGAAAAAGACACAAAAAACAAACGTTAAGGGGGCACTTTTTGTAAGGTTGTCCCTCGATCCAAAAAAGGTAGAAAAAATTACTCGAGAGAACCTCCTAGTCATGTTTGACTAAGGTATTCCTTTTTCATAAATATTTTATCCTAGCCCAAAAATGGGGTAAAAGTATACTTGGTAAATGATGTTTTCCAACCTTTAACGAGTTCAAAATGAGAAGAGCTTGACAATATTTTCATATTTTGAGAGTTAGAAAAGAGCTCAAATATGACTCCCTAGTTTTATTTGCATTAACGAGTCTAAAAAGGAAAACTACTCGGTAATCTTTTCATTTTTTATGAGTCAAAAAAGATCTTAAAGGTGACTTGTCCTGAAGGAATGAGTGGTATAAAGGGATAGAAACTCGTTCTAGTAATGATGGAAGTACTCAAAACATGTAATGGTCAAGAGGTCGGCTAATAAAACGACTCATCCTTACAGTTCCTTAAGAAAGGATTAAACAACCAAGTGAAAGCAAATGATCCTCCAAATAGATGGTGGCGATGGAATGGAACAACCAAGGCTCATTTAGCAGAAATTAGTTGATAAAAACGATAATCACAAGATGTAACTTGGATATGGGTTCATTTTTACACAACATTGAACCATCAAGAACTCTGATTGAATTTGGTTTCATGTTTACGCAAGCATCAAATGAAAAACTCTGCTTGAGCTTGGTTTCATTTTTTTACAGGCTTGAAACAAAAAACTATGCTTGCAATAAGTTTGCATTCCCCCAACATAATGACTCAATTTGAGGTACATGCCCCCCAAGATTCATTTCATTTAGTGAGGTGGATGGAATGAAGGTCATTCTCGAGATCCAAGAAAGACTCGACTAGGATTTTACAAGATCTTAATCAAAGACTCGATTTGGAAAGGGGAGTTTTTTTCATTTTTTTAATGAGGTTGGCATGGTAAAAGAACTATCCTAGGACATTTGTTTCATTCTTTAATGAGGTTGATACAGGAAGAAACTATCCTCAAACTCCTTGATTCATTTTTTAACAAACTTGACACAACACAAGGAACTATGCTCACACCCCTTATTTCATTGTTTAATGAGCTTGACACAAGACAAGGAACTATGCTTTGACCCCTTGTTTCATTTTTTAAGGAGCTTGACAAAAGACAAAGAACTATGCTCCAAGGTTTATTCATGTACCATACAGGAACATGGCTCCCAAGAGGTCCTCACTGGATGTGAGAATTACGCTCTGGGAGGAACACATATCAACTAGTACTAGTGACAAATCAGGTGCCAATGCCCCCAGTACATAATATACTATACCATCTCTGTGATCATCAACGGATGTGGAGATGGAACAGTTAGCCACATAATTGAATTGTGGTGGGGAGGGTACTACTTGAAAACATGAACCAATAAAGGATGATGATTTCATAAGAGGCACCTGGTGACCAATGAACTACAATTGATCGATGGCCATGATTCTCCCTTCGTGTGGAAAACAGACCACATGGAAAAGTGAAGAAACAATAGCTCCCATGGCATAAACATAGTCACATTCAAGGAGAAGATTTAAATCTAAGGGACCTTGTACTACCTTCACGTCTATATAGATGGTATTTCCTCCCAAAGTAATAGGGAACTTCAGAAGGATCCGTAAGGGCTCACTCGTTCCTTTGTTGAAAGCCAACAAATTCTGGGTGATAGGCACAAGCTATGGGTAACCCAAAGATTGCCAAGTAGTAGAAGACATGATTCTAATAGAAAGGCACATAAGATAGAAGGCGAAAAAAAGTCAATTGACTCTAATCTAAGGAAATGACAAGACTACTTGGTGGGGGCATCATATGATTGTCCCCATGCTCTATAAGAATAGGAGAAGGACTCGCCTAAACAACTGGGATGGGAGGGCCACTCTTTGATTCATGAGATTCTGAGGAGACAAGAAGAACATGAGAAGTATGATCACTATTCCACATCCATCCACATACACAAAATGCAATTAAACAAGACATGTATAAATGTAGCAAAGAATAGATTCATACACAGAAAAAATTCTTTCACACACATACAAAGAATACAATTAAACAAGACAGGTATAAATGTAGCAAAGAGTAGATTCTCACACAAAGAATACTTTAACACACATACAAAGAATACAAATAAACAAGACACATACAAATATAACAAATAATAGATTCATACATGCATAAAGAATACATTGATACACATACAAACAATGCAAGTGAACAAGACACATACAAATGTAGCAAATAATAGATTCATACACACATAAAGAATGCATTGATACACATACAAGGAATAGAAGTTAACAAGACACATACACATGTAGCAAATAATAAATTCATACACATAAATAATACATTTATACACATACAAAGAATATAGGTAAACAAGACACATACAAATGTAATAAAGAATAGATTCAAACACGCATAAAGAATACATTCATATACATACACAAAATACAATTAAACAAGTTACATACAAATATAGCAAAGAATAGATTCATACACACAAAGAATTCTTTCACACACATACAAAGAATTCTTTCACAAGACACATACAAATGTAGCAAAGAATAGATTCATACACACAAAATACTTTCACACACATACAAATAATACAATTTAGCAAGACACATACAAATGTAGCAAAGAATAGATTCATACACACATAATGAATACGTTGATACACATA
>APFE031503437.1:0-15609 GCA_000404065.3 Pinus taeda | reverse complement strand
CCTCCATGCCTAGAAAGTAGTGCATAAGACCCATGTCTTTCATTTCGAACTCTCTTGCAAGGCCCTCCTTGCAAGACTGGATCAGTTGATCATCACCTGTAAAAATCAGATCATCGACATAAAGAACAATGATGAATGGCTTACCTTCTACCATGATGTGGTAAAGGTTCGCATCTGCTTCACTCTTGGTGAAGCCCAATCCGGTGAAATAGTTGTCGATCCTGGTGTACCAAGCACGGGGTGCTTGCTTCAGCCCATACAGAACCCTCTTGAGTCGGCACACATGCGACTCATGATCGAAGGTCTCTCGAAACCCTCTGGCTACTCAATGTACACCTCCTCCTCAATCTTCCAATTGAGGAATGTTGTCTTCATGTCCATCTAATGGATCTTCCAACTTATCTGAGCTGATAATGCCAACATCGATCTGATAGATGAGTACCTTTCTACAGGAGCAAAGTTCTCATCGTAGTCGATCCCCTCGACCTGTGAGAAACCATAGGCAACAAAAATTGCCTTATGTTTCTTAACACTGCCATCAACTGCCTGCTTTACCTTGTAAAGCCATCTGGAACTCACCTCTGACATTCCCTGAGGTCTTGGGACAACATCCCACACACTGTTACGAATGATAGAGTTGTACTCCTCTACCATTGCATCAACCCAGACTAGTTGCTGCACTACCTCCTCGAATGAAGAAGGTTCGGTATCTACACACTCCCCAACTAGGGCCGTGTACCCAGTGTACCGCTCGGGTGACCTCCTCTACATGTGCTGAGAAGATGGTTGTCCCACATTCTCCCACGCATCCAGCATCAACCTTTCAACTTCCCTTGAGTGTTTCCGCCCATCTCTAGAACTCTCAGCACGAGTGGATGTCTCCACTCCCAGATCCTCTGCATGCGGCTGCTCTGCATCAATCTGAGGCTCCTCCTCCGTAGGAATAGAACTTTCCTCCTCTACATGCAACTTGAGCTCCCTCTTAAGTGATACTCACATGGCTTTCTGCTCGTTGAACTTCAGATCCTTGCGTACCCTGTCCTCTGACTGGTAGGTAGGTACACCCGATAATTGTGGGGTGTATCCATGTACCCCACAAGTATTCCCAAGTTAGCTATTGGATCTAACTTCTTCTGGGAATCTTTGGTCACATGAAAGTAAACTAATGATCTAAAGATTTGGAAGTGACTCACATCTAGTCGCTTCCCGTAAAAGGCCTCCATAGGTGTCTTCGTTCCTAGTATACTGTGGGGCTTTTGTTCTGCAAGTATACTGTTGTATTGCATGCCTCAGCCCACAAATTTAGTGGTAGGCTTTGGTCATGCAACATTGCTCGAGCTGTTCCTACAATCGTTTTATTCTTCCTTTCAGCCACCCCATTCTATTGTGGGTTATGGGGTGCCAGCAAATCTTGTTTAATTCCTTCTGCAGCCTAGAATTCCTTAAACTATTGGGAGACATACTCTCCACCATTGTTGCTATGCAAGGCTTTTATTTTATTTCTAGATTATTTCTATGCCAAGGATTTAAACTCACAAAACCTCAAGAAGGCCTGATCCTTCTTTTGCATAAAGTAGATCCAGCATCTACGAGAAAAAATATCAATAAAAATAACATAATACCTCTGTTTAGCAGTGAAGGTTGTAGGGAAAGGTCCACAAACATCTAAGTGAACTCACTCCAGGATTGCTCCAGCTCTACCGTCTCCATCCGGAAAGAAGGATTTCACGTACTTACCCAAGGTACAACCTTTGTATGTATTCATCTGCTCCAGTTTTCCCTTTGGAAGTACAGTATAAATCTGTTGCATGATCTTCAGGGCTCCATGGTGCAAGTGGCCCAGTCTTCTATGCGATAGCTCACCAACATCTTGGCTATGCACCATCTCAGCTTTGGAACTCAATGTAGCACAGTCGTCTACCTCCATCTTGTAGAGATTCTTTACTCGAATCCCAATTCACTTGGTTTGTCCAGTACCGATATGCCTCAGGAATACCTTTCCTTTACTAAAGACTACATCATAACCTTTATCTTCTAGCATAGCAACAGACACAAGATTCTTCTTCAGACATGGTACATACTTTACATTAGTCAGGGTGATGGGAGCTCCATGCTCCCTCTGAAACATAATCGTACCTCCACCTGAAACACGGTATTTTCCATCATCGCCCATCTCGATCCGCATTTGGAGATCCTTCTCCTCCAAGGTACTGGAAATATTCTTGTCACTTGACATGTGGAATGAAGCTTGATTGTCCAGGTACCACACAAATCCCACCATGGATGAAACCATGCATGCGATAAGGGAGAAATCCAACTCAAACTGTGAGGCCAATGCCTCACCATTAGATCCCTTCAAGGATCCCTTCTTGGATTTCTTCTATGGACAATTTGTAGCATAATGGCCTACTTCATGACAATGAAAGCATCGCACATTTGATTTATCAAAGTTCTTCCCACCATGGGAAGAACTGGATTTGGGATGGGATGCCTTCCCTTTCCCTTTCCTCACTTTACTCGCTAAGGCTAGATTTTCCTCATCATCTTGCTTCGATGAGGATCCATATCTAATGCTTCTTCTTATCTCCTCCTCCATCAGATCTGACCAAAGTCGTTCCCAATCTGGCAGTTTTTCTCTTCCATTAACCGAGTCTTGGTAGCTATGCCATCTCTTAGGAATACCAAGGAGTGCAAGACTCACCATGTCATCATCAGCGGTCACGATCCCTACACTTCCAAGCTCATCCCTGTAGGTGGTGAGCTTGTTCAGATATGTAGAGATCATGTCTCCCTTTTCACACTTGATTTTCCAAAGCTTGTCTTTTTGCACTAGCTTCCTCTGATCGCTACTATTTTGATATAGATCCTTCAATGTTTTCCACATCAAAAATGGTGTCTCCTTCCCATGGAGGCTCAATACAATGTGCTCTCGAACTCCTCCAGGAGTTTTCTCCTTGCTCTAGCCACACATTTCTTCCATTTCGCCAATTTTGTAGCATTAGCTGCTACCGGCCTGGAAACGTTTTTATCAGTGAAGTCCTTTAGACTGTTATCCTCTAATACTACTTCCATGTGATCCTTCCAGGCTATATAATTTGAGCTACCATCAAGGGCATACTCGAGTCTTAAACCGTTGAACGCCATTGGTGAAATTGAGATGTGATAAGAACTCAATTTCTATATTTAGGAACCTCAAACATCAAACTTCTCCCTTCTTTGTATATTGTTCTTCGCTCTGATCACCTTTGCTCTGGTACCATGTAGTAATTCCCATTGTAGATCAACATATTATGCAATACACTAAAGCAAAATACCAAATCTACTTCTACAACAAACTTGCAGAAGCTTAATCGATTATGAGCAAGATCAAATAGAACACATATAGTAGATGAAGAGAAATAAATCACACATGAACACAGAAGAACACTCTAGGGAAAGCCTCAGCCTAAAACCCCAATATCTGTATTATCATACAAGTGGAAATATGTTTAGATTACTAAAAGAATCAGCTCACAAGCTATCCTGCTCTCTCTGCAATCAAACAATACAGCTCACAGACTAAGTAGACACAAGATATGCCTTTCCTTAGCCCTCCAAGCCTCCTATTTCCTTGTGTATTTTTTCTTGGGGTCCAATGATGCCACATGTGTGATTGACCTCATCACACACTCACTAAACTGAAGAAGTAACTGCGCAATCTCCAAGGAATGAATTCCTTCTGCATGCAAGAGATATTCACAATGGAATATTCCTGCAACTAATAGTACATTGTCCTTCCATATGATCTCAACTGGGTATCTGTCTGAATTGAAATGCATGAGTTATTTATGAGAGAATATTCAGCTATCTGAAGTGCAACAGTTGCATGCATGCATGCATAAACTAACTGAACTCACACTTAATTCAACAAACTGTTTGAACTAATATAACTAGACTTGACTCAATTAACTGATCCAACTAATTACAACTCATCATTATCTCTTTAACTGATGGATAAATTTCTCAATCAATGGAGAAACTGTTTCATGTCCCCACATAGACTTCATCTTTGATTTTCCACAACTAATTAACTCAAGATGAATTAAGTAATTATTTTACAAAAAGCTACTAAGATCAAATTCAAATTTTTACTTCTCTATTTTAGTTCAGGGACTAACTAAAATAGGAAGGTATCCTGAAATGCTATTTATAGCAGTTCTAAATTTAGCACTTCTATATTTATCATTTCTTGTTGCTATTTTCAACAAGCCCAAACAGAGATTTTTTGGGGTTGAGTGAAATGCCACATTTTCTACATTTTATAAAAACTACCCTCAGGTGTTGCAAATGCTCTTCATCTAATTGGGAATTAATTGTAATATCATCCAGATATATCACTAGGAATTTTTCCTTCTCATCTGCAAAAGCTAAGTCAATAGCTCGCTGAAATTTCACTCTGACATTCATTGAAGAAAAAAGAATTTTAACATATTTTAAGGTTCCTCAAGGTGTGTTAAATGCGATCTTATCTTGATCTTTTGGGTGAACGAAAATCTGGTTATACACTGAAAATTTATCCAACAATGACATTCGCCTTGCACCCACCACTTTCTGAAGGATATAATCCATCTTTGGTAATGGGTAGTTGTCCTTGAGAGACACCTTGTTCAAATTATTGAAATCTACACACAATCTGGTTTCCCCTATCTTCTTCCTAACTGACACTAAGTTAGATATCCATTTAGAAAATCTAAGAGGTACTATAATTCCAACATCAAATAATTTCCTTACCTCTATTTCGGTCAAGGGTATTAGAACTAGATTTGTCCTCCGCAACTTTTGTTTAAATGGCTTTTGATATTCATTGATCAGTATTTGTGTTGGATGATGTCCTTGTCATATACCTTCAAATTGTGATATCCCAGGAAAAGAAATCAGAAAACTCTTTGAATAGGTCCAAATAATTTTGCTTCATTTCTGGACTTAAAGTCTTGGACAACTTGATCATTTTTTGTTGGTCCACTATTCCAATATTACATTCCTCCACTCGAGCTTCAGTAGGCATCAATTTTTTCCTCTTGGCTACATTATTCTAGTTGAAAAGCTCCTCCAATGGTACCAACCCTTTTGGTATGACATTATCTTTTAGTTGCATCCCCTTAAATTCTATCCTTTTCTATCCAATTCTTCCTTACTTTGAGTTATGAAACTCTGACTTTTATCTTCCTCTATCTTGCAATTATTTTCAATCCTTAATTTGGAAAATTCCTCTTTCATCAATATGAAATTTTCCAACTATTTATCATTCTTGAAAACCTGCCGGTACTTCATATTATCTGGGACAACAAGCCTATGTTTCACTTCAACCTTATACTTTCCTCTAACACTGCTATAAATCTCAAAATCAGAGGTTGATGTGGCTAAGACATTTGCAACAACATTTTATTTTCTAGGAACAACTGAAAAACTATAATTAGGAAATTTTTGCAAGTAATCTAGAAAAACATTATGGTAAGCATGCATCTAGGGATGTTTTGTTTGGTACTCACCTCTAGCTTTATTGATGAACAAATCTGAATCTCCATATACATATATCCTTTTGACTCCTCATTTATTCAATATTTTCAAAACCAAAAGGAGTGCTTCATACTCTGCCACATTGTTGGTACAATAAAAAACTAACGTGTACAAACAGAGCCTGTCTTTCCAACTAACGGGCTAACTAGCTATACACATGCACCAACACCTTCTCTACTCAGTGCTCTATCAAAATGCATGGTCCAAAGGTGTTTTTTTGGTTCTTATTCTTCACATATATTATCCTTCAAATTTTAAACTTCTTCATGAAGTATTGTTCTGCTCTGTTCTTTAATTTGCTTGCTGGTCTATTCTAGATTTTCTTCCTCTTTTATCTCTATTAACAAGATTATATTTTTCTCCTCCTCATTTGAACAACTAGAATTAAACAAAACAAAATAATATAAATCAGAATGAATAGCATATACCAGATGATTTTTATGCTTATCCTTGTTGTTGATCATATATTGCATGAGTGGTTCTATGTACAACCTCCTTGTCTGACCACCAAAGAATAAGATGGTGATGTAAGACATATAAGTTTTCATTGCACCATGTAGCTTTGCCATCCATGGTCTAGAAATAATCATACAAAATTTGGGAGGTATGTCTGCTACAATGATCTCCTTCACCATACATTTTGAAGGAATCTGAGTCAAGGAAACTGCTAAATCCTTAATCAATCCCAGGCACTTCCCTTTGCTATAATAAAAAGAGTATAGGTCCTTGTAAGGTATTGTGATGTCAAGCTCCAAACTCCCCATAATCACCTTTGGAATAAATTGTGGGAAGCCCTGGAATCCAACATAACATTGTGCAATATTTGATTAGGCACATTCAAACTGACATAAAAAGGAGGCACATCTCCATCCTAGCCTATGTCATCAATCTTTGGCCCAAAAACGATAGCTAGATGGTCATCAGTTATATTGGCAGTATTAGAATCTTTGTCAATTCTTAGTGCCTTTAAAATTTGAGTTTTATATTGACCATTTCTCAGTAATTCACCAAGGGGAATGGAGATCTTAAACTTTGCATGCTCAGTCTCAAAATTGAAAGGATTTGGTGTCCTTTCTACCTCCTTAGGGACAACATATCTCTAGTTTGCAGTGTCCTTTGAAGGATCCTCTTTCCTCTGCAAAATGGTGATCACATGCTCTTTCTTTTAGCCATTGTTGCTTGGAACATATTTATTTACATTATTGGTTTCCAAATCTTTCTTTGTTGCATTATTTCCCACATTCCTGCTCTTTAGATTGTACTATATGTGGACCTGCATGATGGAATTTTGATACCCTTTTCTGTATTCTTCAAATTCATCCATCATCATGTCATTTTGGGACTGAAAAAGAAATAATTATTCTTCTTCTGTCATAAAATTCTTGAACTGCTCTTGTTCTTGATATTCCTTGGTCAAATACACCATTTTATTCCCATCACCAAAGAAAAGGATATGCACTTATGGTGATTTCTCATATTCTTCGTCATATTCTTGGGCATAATTCTGCTGAAAAGGTTGTTTTACTTGTTTTTGTGATTGATCTAGACCCTTATCCTCCCTTTGCTTGATATGCATTTGTGGATGTCTTCGAAAATTAGGATTCTAGATTTGAGGACCAGCTTAATGCTCTCTAACAGTAGCTCAATTAGTTTATGTCATCTTCTCCAATGTTTTGACCAAGGTGTCCAGTTTTGCATCAGAGGAAGTGGCAAGCTCTTCCTTTTTAGACACCTTTCTTTCTGACTTTATTTTGGATTTCTTCACCAATAAATTAGCCTCTACATTGAATGCATTGTTCTGCATGTCCTCTAGTGTCATTGGATTTCTCTCCCTGAGTTGGTATGCCATCTCATGATCAAAACCATTAGGATAATGGAGCAGAGCTAGTCTAGGAGGAGGCTTTAAGTCTGTAGGTATGGAATTGTACACCTTGTTGAAACGTGCTGAGAAATCTTGGACTATTTCATTAGGATGCCTTTTCAAATTATCATACTTAGCATAATTTGTGACAAATTCTGCTTCTCACCCCATTTAGCAATGAAGGTATGCTCCATTTCTTGATAGTTGGAAAGAGTTCCAACACGGATAGTTTTGAACCACTTCTTAACCTCACCAGAGAAACTTTGAGCAAACAATCTAATCTTAACATCTTCATCATCTACTTCCTCAAGGTCGAAAAAATCATTCACCTTATTCACATGTTGTGGGGCAGTAATCTCCCTTGTACCATTATATTGGGAAGTCTCTGACCATAATTATGAGGTAGATCATGCAATTGAGAAGGTAGAACGAGAGGGGCATATCTTGTTGCCATAATTACTACTTGGGTAGTTGAGGAGATTGTTGTTGATGTAAATGAAACAGAGGATGATGGAATAGTTTGGTGGATGGACGTTGTGGTAGATGATGTAGAAACAACAAATGATATGGGAATTTCACTGAAATTTAGGCTAAGAGGAGTTGCAAATGTAACATGAGCTGCAACTCATGAATGGATTGTATTTTGAAAAGGAAATTCTTTCTCAATAGGTTGATGTACTTTATTGACTAGACCTCTGAGTTTATTGAACTGCTGCAACATATTTTTTCCAAACTCTGATTTTGGAAGTGGGATGTGAGGATTGACAATGGATTGATCCATCAGAGCTTCAGAAACACAAGACTTGAATCTAGTTCTAGATACAAGAGGTTTAATAGAAAGATAGGATTTGTCAACTATGATCGAAATTTCTGGAAAGGAAACATACCTCTCAAAATGGATATTACTTCCTTGACTCTCCACAAATGTTCCTTTCTTCCTAAGCAACCTTTCAAGATCACACACAATTATAGGAGGATTTGGAATAGGATTTTGTCTAGGATGCCTCTTAGAAGCTAGATTTTCTTGCACATGTTAGCATGCAGCCAATTTCAACACAAATTGAAGTGATCTTCAAAGTTTCAACCTATGAATACCTAACAACCTATCACCTATAGGACTAGGATGAAACTCTCAAAACAAGATATCTTCCCAGGGAAAATTTGGCTTTCATTCCTCGGCAATGACACCACTGTGTTAGAACTCTGTAAACCCCTTTAGGCTGAGGGAAGGGATCCCCAGAGGTGACAATAAACCACCTCTAACCTAGAATCTAGCCCTTCTAGATTTAGAGAGGGCTCTCTCTATATAGTTTTTTAGTCAATTAATGCGTTGAGTATTTCATATTTTACACTAGTTTTTAAGAACATAAAGAATAGGATTTGTTTTGATGATTTTATGGTAGGTATGAGGAAATTATATTGTATATGGGGTCACTTATAGCAAACGTTTTCAGTAAATAGGTGAAATTATGAAAGGTTCTTGTAACAGGGGTGGATAGATAGTCCTTCTCATGTTTTGAATAGGTCCATTGTAGGAGGGTGAGCAATAGAATTGTGGACAAATTACACTCAAAGCATCAAAGTAAAGGATGAATTTTGCATGTCATTTAAGAGGAAAAACATTGATTTCTTAGACAATGAATTATGAAATATGCTTTGTTTATCTAAACAACAAGATATGTAATCATGGTATAATATCTTCAAAAAGAAAACATACAACATACAGAAACACATAATCATAATGACTAACACAAGAATTCATGTAGCAAGTCCTTTGGCCTTCTTTTATTCACTGAAAATACTTGGAAATATATAATACAAGTCTTTTTTCCTCCCACACAAACCAACCAACCCCTTCTACATTTCCTTTCATGACATTAAATAGACTTACATCATAAAATATCCTATGACCAAATCCAATGTATGAGTTATCCATTTAGAATAGATGGAAACCCATAAAAACATAAACTTAATGTTTTTCATAAAAAATTAGACACAACAATAAAAATAGAACTTTTGTATAATTTCAAATTGGCTGCCATCATGCCCAAAATCTTGTTAAAAATAGCCAAAATCCTCAAGTTGCCTTATTTCATTCTTCTTCTTCTTTGTCATATCCCTTCAAGTTTATCGGGTTCTTCAGGTTCCTTTTCCTTTTGGATGAAAAAAAGAAGAAACAACATCCCCTCTATGCAGCGTTGCAAATGTGTAATAATCCCTATTTGGTGTGCCTTAATACATTTCTTTGTTCTATGAACAAGGGTAATACCGGGGGCCAATACATCGTAACTTTAACAAAATTGGTGTTTTCTGTTGAGTGCCACATTGAAATTTGTGAGGATGAAACTTTGCAATATGCATAGCCCTCAAGGGCTTTGGCAGAATATTTATGACCAGGGCTTGGGGACTCAAGGCTAGAGCCTTTTTATGGGCTAAACTCTTTGGCTGAGATGGGGGCTAATTATTTGTAATATTGCATTATAAATGGTCCAAACATAGAACACATAAGACCACAACATATGCACACCCGAGCCCTTTTAAATATTGGAACTCGACAATCGACAATTTCATATCATTGTATTTGGTTGGGCCTTCCAAGACTTACAATCTTCTTTGAGTGATGTGGCCTAGTCCACGTAGAGAGGGGATGAGGGAGGGCCCACATGAAACATCTCAACATATAAAAACCCTTTTTCCAATATTTCTACCCAATTTTATAAAAAACCTTTGTGTAATCCTTTCTCCACCCAACTTCAATTTAACACATAAAACATATATCCATGTCACCGCCATTGTACCAATAGTCCTCAGCCCTTTGATCTTTTTATAACTGTGGACCAGCCCCCTCATCAGAGCTCCTCTATCAACATTTTTCAATCGAAGGTTCTTATTTGATACAATGACATTACTTAACCTTTGATCGCCAATTTGCGGTATGACGTCACCCTATGCCATCTATTGCCCTGTGAGTGTTGATACATGTCACCCTTTTTTGACCTCTTTTGACCCTGAAAATGCTGAATCTACATGCCACATGTCCACTGTACTACCACGTTATTTCTAATGTCATATGCCACGTGGAATATCAGAACCAATCACTACTCGTCATGTATCTCTCTAGAGGAGAGAGAAAAGGACCGAACCTACTCTGGTTTTGTGATGATAATTCTATGTTAATTTGGTTTCGGCCTTCCTGATGCTTTAACACTGAAAGCGCTCTCCAGACAGTTTAAATGCATATCAAAACTTTATAATATCACAACATTCCTTGCTTTACCATTTCGTTGATTTCTGATTTGCGATATGCACCAGAACCCACTGACTGCTGATTGCACTATTCGTTGATTCATCGATTGGGTTGTTGGGGAAATCACATGTGTCATAATTCCAACAGTAAATTATCAATCTTGGACTCATAAGCTTCGAGGCATAAGAAAAAGTAACGCAGGATCAGAGCATCTAACCTAAACTAGGGTATGAAATCAATTTATTATTGTACTGCTATAAAAGCACAACAATTACTGCTATAAAGGAAACTCTTAAAAGAACACACCATACACTTGCTCAAAAAGAACACCTATGATAGCAATTCTAACTTGAAAGATCCTATTGAAAGAAACTCATTGCAACTTAATCTATGAAAAAACTTAAATTCAAGGCTCCTAATCTAAATGAAATAAATCATTCGAAAGAAAATTCACTCTACATAATTAGGAAACTCATAATCGAAACTCAAAAGTAAATGAAAGCCAAATGAATCTGCATTAAACTGACATCTCTACTTGCGCAATCAAATTCACACTCAGACTTTCTCTTACAAAGAAATGATTATGTTATGAAAAAAAAGCTTCTAATTGAATGAATTCTATAATTTTTAATTTCTAATCTACAAGAGAGAGTTTTAAATACAAAATGATGCTAGATTTCACACAACAAATTTCTCGATGAAATTCACACTTTGAATGTATATCCTATGATCTAGATAAGCTAAAGAACTTGTTTCTAGTTGTGGTGGGCCCTTGCCACTCCTGGAGCAAGCCTAAACTAACTCAATAGAAATGAAATTCAAAACATAGTCATAATACTTACAAAGAATTTAGAGATGAAGCAAAATTAAATTAAGATTCAATTATTATTACAAAAGAGCTTCAATCCATCCTTTATTCCTTCCCTTCTTATATAAATTTCCAAAAACTCCCCAAAATCTTACAAACAAACCATGGTTGAGCCATTTATAAGATTTACAAGGTGAATTAATCATTTTCCTCAATTATGGAAAATTGAACAATTTTAACAAACTGACCCCAAATATACTGGCATATCTTCCTAATTATGGAGAATTTTTTAAACCTATTTTAAGGGAGCCTAACTTGTTATATTTTCAACCAAAACCTCTCTTGGATTTGTCTCATTCAACTCAAGTTCCTTGGAAATCATGCCCAAAGTTGGCTGTCTAGCTCTTTTGCAAGATTCTAGAACTCTAGAAAAACAATCATTTTTTATAAAACTGCCGCCAATACCTGCTTATAACATTTAGAAAAATTTGGATATGGAGAAACGGTTTTGGATATAGATGATTGGGTATATGTTTAACAAACATATTTTCTCAGATTTTCCATATTCACCTCCATATGCACGGAAATCAAGGTAAAACTTGGCAGTTTGGAAACTGTGCACATTTTGAGCAGATTTGTTAATTAGCTCCTAGGGACCCACATATTCCACCTGGTTGCAATACAACACATGGAAATGTATCAAAACATTATTTTGGACAATAATCTCCCTCAGTTTTCCTCAGAAGCGTGCCGAAATGTTGAAACCCCAAATTGGATATTCTTGTACTCTACTTGAACCAACTAGTTCATCTGACTTGTGAAGAATTTCGACGATGAAACCCTGTGACAAATAAACTTAGAAAAACCATTATTAGAAAATAATGGAAAAGTCATCTTTAATTATAGAAGATTCAAGAAAACTAATGATAACCAACCATAGTGTAAAATATGTATTTAGCGGCAACCTATGGAATTATAGTACGAAATGGGTTAAAAGTACACAAATACAGGTTATGAATGGTGGTATTGTATGATGACAACATGGGAATATTTAAGGCCTGACATCCCCCCCATTTATAAGCATTTTCATATCCTCATGCAAACAAGTATTTTGCTCATTTATAGATTTTATGACATCATGGCTTTGTGCAGGGTTGGTTCTTGTGGAGCAATACTGTGTGAACATTTGAAGTTGCTGGTGCTTGTGGAGCAACACCATTCTTAATTGACTTCCATAGATTTTATTTTTAGAGCAATACAAATTGAGAATAAACAATAGATGTGGTAGGAGGAAATGATAAATGAGATGGTAGGTGGTAATGGAAATGGTGGATGAGATGAGTTGGTGATGGAGTTGGCAAAATATGTACTTGCATACTTTGTTTTTGTGAGGCCAATGCTTATGGATGGTTCCTTTATGAAAGGAAGCAGTGACTTCATCCTCTACTAGATACATTCAACTAACAATATATGTGAATGTAGGTGATCCAGGTTGACTCAACTCTCAGATTTAACCAAGATCTTTTACTCCTGTGATGTTGTTAGAAGTGCATTTAAAAGAGCATAAATGAAAACATATGCATGTTGTAAAGAAGAGGAACATTACAAGAATAAACAACATAAAACACAAGATGTTCATAACGAAGTTCGTCCAAGAGGGACTACGTCTCCGGGCCCTGGTTTCAAAATGGTGTAGGCCATTGCATTAAGTGTTGGAAAGAGTGATGATGTACATACATGTGTTTTATCTATCATACAAGGAATATGCCCTAACGCAGGAGTGGCTCCAAGATATGTTCTGCTATAGGTACTCTCATTCAAAAAGAGGACTCTTATCAGCACAACATAATTTCATGTATGATAATAATGAGCTTTCTGCCAACATGGCATCAAAGGGATCTCAATTCAAAAAATACAGCGCGACACATGAGTATCCCATCAACATGAAAACAAAGGGATCTCAATCAAAACATGAAAATAAGTACATCTCACATCGAGAACAAAACAAGATCCCACATCAAACATCAAACATGGATCTATATAGCACAATGCATCTCAAGCAAAGAGACAAAGAAGTACATGATTGCACTGCATATACCTCACATCAAGGAGTTATCTGAAGAAGAGGATGATAAACTGTTGGATCTAGTTGTACCATCAATCTCGTGGCATTGAATATCATGGAAATGACTGATCACACATTCCATGCTCACACCTGTACTCCACTTTGAAAAGTGGCCAAGAAATGGAATTATCAAATGGAAAATTTGATTGCACCATAATATTCATGGCATTGAATAGTGTAAAATCGATTGTCAAATTTCTGAATTCTGACAAAGTGAAAATCTAGGGCTACAAGAATCTTTTAGATTCCCCCTAGATTCCTCAAAGATTCCCTCCTCCGGGTCATCTGAAGCTCTACTACTCAGATTAGAAAAATGGTCTCACCATTGAGATGCTGGCGAAATTCTGAGAAGAATGAGTATAAAGTTGGTTGCATTCTGAATCTGGGAAATTTCAGCCTCCAAGGAATCTAGAAGATTCCCTCGAGATTATTGAAGATTCTCCTCTGCTAGGAATCTACAAATTTGTTGCTCAAAAGGTGAATCCAACCTCGCCATTGTGTTCCTTGCGAAAATCTAAGATAAATTACAGTAAACTTGATTACATTCTGATAAAATGAATTTTTACCTCCTCATGGAATCTTTAAGATTCTCTCCAAAAATTCTGTCTCGAAAAATGTGCCATCATGGTTCCACCTTTGTGGGCTATGTCATGGTTCTACTCCTAGCTTCGGGTTTCGCACAGTCATGGTTCCTCTCCTATCTCGATTCTCAAATCTGCTCCTCTATTATGTCGTCCTCCCCGCAAATGAATTCGAAGGTTTATATATTAGATGTGGGTGGAGCTATCAAGGTTGAGCCCCCTGGCCCAATGGTGGTGGAGTCATTTAGGAGGGTGGAGGTTGCAGTTTGAAATCCCTACCTCTCCAAAAATAGCGCGTTAAATTTTTGGCACATTGTATAAATTTTAACAACGGTTATATTATTTTTGGAATGGCGCGTTAATAAAATGGGTACAGTTAAGATTGTTTGTACCATCACATGTTTTTGGAGTGCAATTTTGGTTATGTATTGAATAGGTGTTGATTATGGTGAGACCACCTGGTTGGGGCCGACCATGTGGGCAGGGCGGGTTCGAGCCTCGCTAGTCTCAGTTATGACATAGATATATATAGTGGAGGCGAGGCATGGGTCGGGTCTGCCGGGAGTGGCCCGCCCACCGCCCATAAATAATGTTTGATATGTGGTGGTTGAGAGGGGGGTGGTGGGGGTCATGGCCCGTTGCCCTTTTAATTTTAAATTTGTTTATATATATTAAATTGACCGTTGGTGGCGGGGTAGTGGCCCACCACCCATATTTATATTTTCTTTTTTATTTTTCTAGTAACCATGTTCATATTTTTCAATTTGTCTAATATAAGGGTTCTTAGACAAATTATGCTCCAAAAAATTTGCCCACTCCTCAGGAGCTAGATTCCATGTCCGAGACTCGGTCAATTTGTAGACCATTAGCCTAGACGCACTGCCCAACTTTGATCGAAAACTTTTGACTGGCTCTTTCTCCCTCATATCGAGCTTGGATTTGAGTTTCATTACATTGTTGGAAATCAAGGGTGATACACTTCGAATCTGTGCTAGTTGGGAGAAATCTCATGACCACTTTGAATTTTGACCCTTTCTGAGTCCTAGTGGGACTTCTGCATGTGTTTAGGAACCACCTGGATCATCCCCCCACTGAGGAAGCCGTTTGGGTCCTCCAAAAGAATGAAAATAATTTGCCACTTCTTGTACCTTTTTAGCACTTACAAATGTTCTGATATGTCACCCTTCCTTGTCCTTCACCTTTGTCTTTCGGTGCCATCAGCAATGAGCCGACACATGCAACCTCTACAAATCTATAGTACATTGTTTTGCAAATTACATGCTTGATTCACATAACAAACTAATGACCCAATCATCCCATACTTGCCACGATTTTATAACACATACTTGATGGTCAAGTTTACATCAAAATGGAAACAATACACTAGCTACGAAAACAAGGCCAACATATCATTATTGCTTCAACAAGTGA